>JAYJME010001277.1:0-17089 GCA_036873775.1 Costaria costata
CCTGTATCGCTGTGCTTTCGCTACTGATGTACAAGGTATAGTCTAGGGAGTGGCATGGCAACCCGCTGCTATTTTGTACCATGGGTACGAATGTTTCCGTTGGTACTATATGTGTTTTGACTTTGAAAGGGTATTCTACCCCACCTCTCTCTGCTCTCTTATTCGTAGACGACGAAGGAAACAAAATGTGGCCAACTACTGGTGCTCATATTGCCTTGCAACATGGGGACGACAAATCGCATACTGTAGTCTCACCGTTAAAGAGCTCTCACCAGCGATAGTAGTTCTCGTCTTTCGTTGTTGCCTCGCAGTCTAGGCGTTCGTGGCTTTTATCACGGGTGATCATGCTCCTGAACGCCCTCCCTCCCGCAAGACGACTCGATCGCGGGCAGCGCATCCTCATGCTGACAATTTCTCGCGCGGAAAGGCCGTGCACCGCAGGCCCACACCGACATCTGACCCTCCTCGCATGATCGGAATGGCCACCAACCGGAGCGTTTGTCATATGTTTTCTATAACCCTACGGAAAACAATTTTTTTAACAGACGCCTGGCCAGTGCCCGCGACGTATCACCGGCCATGGTGTGAACTTCGTGACCCTAGGGTGGGTCGGAGCCCCTAACGAGCACGCCCCGTTCAGAGTTCAAGACGCAGTCGTTCGGTTTGTCGACCGATGTCCGTCGAGGACTCGGAATCTCGCCGCTTCGAATCAAAGATCCGCCTGAGTTTATCCCAAGCTGGTCTTGTCACAACATCTGCCCGAGACTGCTTTTGTTTTAGCTTTCTGCAAAAAATTCAAACTTTTCGTTTGAAGAAACGTGATCATAGCGTATCTCTAACATTTAAACGTTTTGGGCAAAACTCCTTCTATCATTTGTCACCGGTCTGAGATTGAGGATTTCGTCGAAACTCATCTTTGTAAATCTTTGTGTGGGATACTTCGATCGCGCGTACAACGTATTTTGTATAACCTAATGGGGGAAGTATCCAATCCTTGTTGAGGGCAAGACAATCTAACAGCCATGGAACCCTGGAAGTGTATAGAATTTCGGCGTGGGCACGTGTATAGTGTGACGATTGATAGTATAGGATATCCGGTCCATTTTGAGGGGAACAGAAGCGGATGCCTGTGGGCCTGAGGCCGTTTCCTATGTGGTTCGATTTTTTTTCGATCCGATTTTGGCTTTTCAGCCAATCGAAGACGTTTAACGCCCACAAACCGATGGAATCGGTCGTGCACGTCTCAGAACGAGTCCAGAGTCTCTCCGAGGGGTATCCAGCTCAAAAAATAGCTTCTCCACAGGCGAAGTTCGAGGTTTTGTCCATGGTATAATCCGACGGCAAAAAATCTGAAGCTGTTCCTCGTCGGAAAATAGGCCCATTTTCTGATTTGAAGCTACTTCAGATTTTTTGGGTCGGATTTTGGGTAGATGGCAATTTTTCGAACTGCACCGGTGGAGAAGCGGATTTTTGAGCTGGGTACCTCTCGGAGAGTAGGTAGACTCGTTCCGAGGAGCGCACGACCGACTCCGTCGCTTTGTGGGCGTAAAATATCTTCGATTGGCTGAAAAGCCAAAATCAGATCGAAAAAAACTCGAACCGCATAGGAAACGGCCTAACATGACTAAATGAGCAGCAAACTGATTATTCTACCTTGATTTTGCGCCCCCACCTCTGCTAGGCGCTGTAGTATGTGATGTACGTTCCATAATTCAACTTAAACAGTTACAAACCGGCGAAATTGTTGACAGCAGCCAGCATGTGGAACTTAGTGTAATTTTTATACTTAGTTACTACGTTATATAAAAAGTTGTTTCAAACAAAAATAAATGTTAAATGCATAATTATCCCGCATGGTCCAAGGTAAACGCACAAATCGAGCCGAAACAAGGAAAAAAAAACGCATGAGTCTGAAACTCGAGCACAAGTGGCATATTTAACGAGCATAATGGGGGCATTTTCATCGAAATGTAGCATAAAAAAAAGCATAGTTGGCTTGTTTTAGACTATTCAACCTTAATAAAAGTGGCATAAAAAACAGAAAAAATAAGCAGAATAGATATAAGCCTAAACTAAAATTGAACAAAAACCAAAAAAGTCTCCACAGATGTTTCGTTGAACTTGGAATTTTTCCCACCCCGGACAGCTCATGAGCTAGCTCATCTGTCGTTTATAGCTCAATCCTTCAAAACATGTGCAGATAAGCTTCCGCCTATAGCTCAAGCTTTCAAACCATTTGCAGCGCATGTAGCTCCTATAGCTCATTTTGGGCCAAAGGAGCTAGCTCATGTAACTCCTATAGCTCCCCCTCGGAAAATATGTGCAGATGAGCTATCCTCCATAGCTCAAGCTATAAAACATGTGTCTCAACAGATAAATTCGTTGAACTTGGAATTTTTCCCACCCCGGACAGCTCATGAGCTAGCTCATCTGTCGTGTATAGCTCATCAAGCCTTCAAAACATGTGCAGATTAGCTTCCGCCTAGAGCTCAAGCTTTCAGAACATGTGCAGCGCATGTAGCTCCTATAGCTCATTTTGGGCCAAAGGAGCTAGCTCATGTAACTCCTATAGCTCACCCTCGGAAAATATGTGCAGATAAGCTATCCTCCATCGTAGCTCAAGCTTTAAACATGTGCAGATGAGCTATCGCCGATGACTCTAGCCGGGAAAACGTGTGAAGCTCATGTAGCTCCTATAGTTTATTCTAAGTCAAATGAGCTAGCTCGCGTAGCTCCTATAGCTCACCTTGGGCAAATATGTGCAGATGATCTATCGTCTACAGCTCGAACTTTGAAAGCATGCGCAGATGAGCTATCTTCTACAGCTCAAGCTTTAAAAACATGTGCAGACGAGCTATCGCCTATAATAGGTCTAGCCTGGAAAACATGTGCAGATAGATGGGCTATCGCCCATACATAGCTCAACCCGGGAAAATGCTTTCGTAGCTCATGTACGTACGTAGCTCATTGTAGCTCTTTCCCGGCGAAGCATGCCTGTAACACCGTCACTTTGGCCTATGTTTACTCCACTTTGAATAAAATCTAGAGCATTCCATTTGCACCACCTTGTGCAGAAAATTACTACTTTTATGTTTCTTTACTCAAGTTTTGTTGTCCCATACTGAAATCAAGTACGTAATATTTATTTTTATACATCCTGGTCAACTTTATTTTCGATGGTCTTTTCGTAATTTCGTTTCGATGCTCACACTAATTCTGAAATCAAGTAAATACACGCCTCGTCTTGGTCAAGAGATTTTAAAACGAGACTTTTTGTTCTCATTAGAGATTTAGTACCGAAATAAAGCATATGGTCTCGATACTCCATGCGTACTTTATACGTACTACACGTACTACGTATTTTTATTTGTCGAATGCAGCTCGTAAGCTATTATAGCTCATCCATCGTCTATAGCTCACCCCTTAAAAACATGTCCAGATGAGCTACCGCCTATAGCTCAAACTTTCAAAACATGTGCAGCTCATGTAGGTCACGTATCATAGCTCACCAGTGAACTTCCCTCGAAAAGAGCTAGCTCGAGCTACGGTGAGCTGATCTGTCCGGGGTGTGGGAAATTTTAAATTTGCCAGATGTGTGATTCACTTTTCGACCAATCAAATGCAAATAAAAAAATAAAAAAATTCAAATGAAAAACCAAGTTCCTCGGCCCACACCGTCACGTCGACCGAAGCGTACCTGGTCGACAGCTTGTTGAAACTCTGTGTGCGAGTAAAAGAAAAAAAAACGGCCAGTGTTGCAATGTGTGTGTTCTTCACATTAAACCATTGTTCTACCCGTCGACATCCAGCCCACCCATTGTCCGTGCTGATTCTTCAACCTAGGAGAAACACGCTCTGTGGTCACAAGCTACGACATAGAGAAAGTGCCTTCCAAAAAATGCATCGTACATGCACACTGTCATGGCAGCGTACTGGGTGCGACAGGCACAACATCAATTCATACGCCAGCACCCAACATTTTCATCGAAAGAGAAGGCGAAATAAATAAATCAAAAAGATAAAGAAAAAGAAAAATTAAGAAAAAAGTACGCACACGGAAGGCGCGCGCTATAATATTAATACTCGCGGTGGTAACAAGAAACACGCCATTTTGGCGACGAGGTTCAATTTCTTGTTGTTGCCATTAGGACCCGTTTTAACGAGAGAAAAAATGAATCGAATTCAATTTTTGAATTTAATTGAAATCAGTTTGGTTCTGATTGGCTAAAATATCATTCACCAAGAAGGAATTTTCGTTTTGGGGAGAGGGAGATTTGATTCAATTGAAACCTCAACGAAGTATTTTTGGACTTCTTTTGATTTGAATCGAAATCAACGGGAATCAACTTGAGGAGTTGATCTAACTTGGCATGGCATGTTCACACTGGACCAACGTCCCCGAGGCAGTCCGTGGGCTATTTCGGCTTTGTCGACGACCACCACCCAGGCCATAAAGCGCGAACCTCAACGAAAGGCGACCGGATCAATAGCCGCGACCACGCCCACATACCATAGCACATCGTACCCCGGCGGTGGGGCCTCAAACAAAATCATGGCGGCCGCAATCTCATTTCTTAAACCGGCTCGATCGGCCAACCCTCACGAAAACCGAGCAATCGAGCAAAAAAACAGAGGATACTCTCAAGATTTTGATAGCTGCAATCGCCGTTTCTGTTTAGCGCGTGGCGTTTTGTGTCTCCCTTTGCCCCACGCAGAGATCCTGAGAGTGAGGGCTTCCTATCCTGCCCCTCCAAACCAATACGAGGCTGGCGGTGGCGCGCACGCGATGATGCAAGCTGTCGCTCTCGGCCTGGGCTCTCTGGTGTTTGTGGGCTGGGCGTTGTGTGACGGTGCGTTATTCCGATCAAATATTTTTTGAAGAACTCATGGGCCGTTTCCCGATAAGACCCAAAACACTTTTTTGTCCAAAAATAAAAAAAACGAATCCAATTCAATCCAAAACGTTCAATTCGATAGTATTTGTTTTCTCGTTGAAACAGGCCCTTATGAATCTTTAGAACCCATTTAGTACTGCACTATACACCAACATGTATCAGTCTAATCCGAAGTAATTGTCCCCAGAACGGGGCTGACTGCAGTCGCACCACTGCTATGATATACGTACTGGTATTATTCACAGTAAACCAACGTCCGATCTCGCTACCTATGATGGTCAGTGCGCGCAGGCCGTCACTGATGCTAGTCTACCGGCAAATAAGGTTCGCGTGGTACCTTCACTCTCGTGAACGCCCTCGAATGTCTTCCGCAATTTTCGGCTTCGCCGACAACTGGCTACCTATGATCTACCCCGCGCGCAGGCCGTCGCCGATGCTGGTCTGCCGGCACATGACGTTCGCGAGGTACCTACGCTCCACGTGAGCTATCTCGCAATGTCTACCGACGTCCGATCTCGCTACCTACGATCGTCCGTGCGGGCAGGCCATCACCGATGCTAGTCTACCGGCACATGAGGTTCGTGTGGTACCTAAGCTCCACGTGAACACCCTGGAAATGTCTTCCGCAACTTGCGGCTTCACCGACAAGGCGAAGATAACGTTGTCCCGCTTGGATAGACGGTTCGTGCTTGATGTATGCAGGAGCACACCTGCGAATAGCTATTCACTTGGTACTTCGTGGGAAGTACAGGGGGCTACAATGATTTTTTATTATGTTTTTCGGCCGACATGCGGATTGTGGATCCGTATAGGAGGTGTCGACACCAGCATCCGTGCCGATCATATGATAGCAAGATAAGGTCGTGTACAGTATCGGAATTGTTTACACTTGAAGTTTCTCTCTGTTGTTCATGTAGGTTCACGTCACGGTTCGTATGGAATTGTCGGACGAAGAGCTCTCTCTTTGTGTGGCGGGACGAAATCCCGACGACGTCGCGAAGGTCAGGCGTGCATGCCCGTGATTAAGCTTGTCGTGGCGGTATTCCTACCAAACGGTATAAAACGAATATGCATTTTATATCCGTGTGATCTGAACGATTGACCCTAGCTGTATTGGTGCCAACTATAAGCGGTGTCGTAACTGTTGTTTACAAAATATATGCGACCATTGTGAGCTGACACGTTTGCGGCGATCAAAGCATGATTCGGTCTCGTATCGCTTCGTCGTCAACCAGTGTTGGATATATTGTGCTATCCACCACCCTACTGAGTCACGTGACTGCAGCAGCCCAACAAGTGGGGGCTCCAGACAATTAAATTGCTTTCGTGTTCATTGAAAATGTCGCCCTGCTTTACTAATTCCCGTGGCTCTCCTTCACACGGACCTGTATCTAGGAGCACACTATCACAACAATTCAAAACGCCTCCAGCGCGCACGCTCGAAAATCCAAATGAGAAGAAAAGTGTCAGGCCAACAAACGGCACAACCGTTGTTGATTGTATAGCACTGCCCACTAAATCACCGCGTCACCTGACATCAGTTTGGTGGATAGATCGTCCGCGTCTGCGCAAAGTGTGCGTTGGTTGAAGTCGAAACATGATGAATTATTTATACTGTGTGGAAAGGAATTGAACGGTCGGGGATTTGCAAGCATAGTCCGTGGCGAGGGGGGTGCCCAGGAGACCTATGCAGCATGGTGAGATTCAGCGAACCTGACATTAAACATTTGTGCATTGTACGAGGTATAGCACTACCCACTAGCCTACCGAGTTGCGTGATTGCAGTAGCCCAACAGATAGGGGTTTCTAACTAACAACACGACTTGAACATTGTATCTGCGACACGCGCAGGGTACCACCAGGATCGTCCTGCAATCTACTGATTAAATCCCACCCGTTACTGCGGCGGCAACCGCCACCGATGGATTTGCTAAGGTCAGGCAACGTTGCCGCTAGTGAGCAGGTGTTTTGATTGCGCGATGTGCGCACGTTACGGCCGGAAACGGCAAATGTGTTCGTTATCTCGTGGTTTAAACTGTTGGGCACTATCTTTCTCGTGGCCGAATTCGTAGTGTTTCGTCGTATTCTTGGCAAAACAGCCATGGGATCGTATTGAGTTGACTACCAAGCAGCGAACACGCCGAACGTTCAGCCACGTACCGTATCAGTATTCACACGGTTTGCAATTCCTACCTGCGCCCTGTGCAATGTCGCCGGTGGCCGGTCTTTCTGCAAGAAAGGGGTCATTGTCATCCCAGACATCAAGATCGTCCGTAACGATGTCAACCTGGACGTGGGGATGACATCGTTACGGACGATCTTGATGTCTGGGGTGACAACAACCCCTTTCTTCAAGAACGACCGGCCACCGGCGACATTGCACAGGCTTGTTAACGTCCATGCTCGGTATTACGCGTTTGGTGTGCGATATGCGAACTGACGCGGACGGAAGCCCCGCCTCGTTACCTTGTGGTCTAAATGGCTGGACACTATCTTGATTGGTACCAACTTGCTACGTTGCCGTTGTGTTGTTCACATAACCAATGCGACCATGTTGATTTGACACCCTTGCGGTGATCATGGCGAATTATTCGGCCGTGTACCCAGTTCTCCGATAAATAAAATTGAATTGGTTTCCACGGTGCGTGCAGGGTACCTTCACAGTTCGTCTTGAGGCCACTGCTGAAGATGCCTCTCGTCCTGTGTTTGCGTCTGCAACCGATCTAGCCGCGAAGGTCAGCCAACATTTCCGCTCGTGATTAGGGGTTTCGTGCGCAATGTGCGTATTCAACGGCAACCCCCGGCACTTGTAATTATTTACGTTTGGGTTAAACTGCTTGACAATATCTTTGTTGCTGCAGAAATGCTGCGCTGCCCTGTTTTTGTCGCGTTGTCGACACAGGCAAGCCAACCATATATATATCATACCCGAGCAACGATTATAGCAGAATATGGCCGCGTAACGCATCGGCATCAAATGCTTTTCAACTGCTATCTTCGGTACATGCAGGTTGATACCACGGCTGACCAATACCTTCCCGATGAAGAACCCCCCCCTTCTTGCGGCAGGACCCACCACCGGTGACGTGGTGAAGGTCAGGCTACGTTACCGGTGACGAAATGTTTCGTGCTCGACATACGCACCGAACGGCCGGAATCGTCGCTTCATTGGGGCTCTGTGGTGGTTTGAATTATCGAACACAAAATTGATCGGCACCAAAGGACGTCGTGCTGTTTGCAAATCAAATGCGTGCATCGCAAGCTGACGCCCTTGCGGCGATCATAGTGAACTCTCGTGATCATGCGTGTGGTGCGAGATGTGTTCACGTTAAGGCAGGAGGTCGCAAAAATGTGCTTACCTTGGGGGGGTTTCGACGGTTGGGCGCCGTCTGGTTTGGGATTAAGAGGTTACTTTACCCTTGTGCTCTTCGAATCACCGCCACGAGACCACATTGAGTTGACACCCGTGCAGCGATCACAACGGAACATGGTGGCGTATCATGTCTACGTTCAGCGCTTGAATCTAATCTCTGCGGTATGTGCAGGTTGACATCACCGTGGATCCGGAATTCTGTGATGAAGAAATGCCCCTTTTTGCGGCGGGACCCGCCACCGGGGACATCGCGAAGGTCAGGCAACGTTGTCCGTGTGCAGGCGTTGCGTGTACTGTACGTTCACCCAATGGCCTGAAGCCATGCCTTCGTCATGTCTCCTTGTGGTTTGGACTTTTGGACCCTATCTTGATTGGTACCAAAACTTCTGCGTTACTGTCGTGTTGCTGACAAAGAAAATGCAACCATAGTGGGCTAACTCTCTTGCGACCACCATAGCAAAGTATGGTCACGCACCCTATCGTCACTATTCCGATTTGCATTTCCTGTCTGCGGTACGCGCATGGTGCCATCGCGGGCTTTCCTCTAGCCACTGGCGAAACCATTGCCCTAGCGGCGGCACCCGACACCGACATATTTTCGAAAGTCAGGCATAGCTGACGCTAGTGTATCAGGCGTTTCGTTCACAATGTGTGATCCGAAACGCGTGGAAACGGGATTTCAGTTTGTTTTCTTGTTGTTCGAACGTTTAAGAGCTGCCGTTGTGTGTTGACATAAACAACGCAACCGTATTGAGCTGGCCCCACGGGACCATCATAGTGACGAATGGTTGCGTACGGATTCAGCGTTCAAACGATTTGCAATATTTACCTGCGATTTGTGTGGATCTATTTTAAGGACGATCTACAGTTCCCTGATCATAACAAACCGATTGCTGCGGCAGCAGCCACCATCGACGACCTTGTGAAGGTCAGGTAACGTCCACGCTCGTAATCAGGCGTCTCGTGTTCGATGTGCCCACTGAACGCCCAGAAACGGGACTTCGTATTGTAAATGTCGGTTGAAACAGTTGAGGGCTATCGTGATCTGTATCAACTGGACTCTTTACCGTCACAATCGTTGTGTTGTTGATATAGCTATGGGATCACGTTAACCCGAATGACCTTATGGTTTGAACGGTCAGGAGCTATCGGTTGTTATCATATTCACGCGTGACCGTTGTGTTGATATCCTTGTTGGCACACTCTGCTAATTATATTGAGCTGACACCCACGCAGCGAGTATAGCGACATGCAGTCGCGTACGGTATCAGCGTTTAGACGCTTTATGATTTATATCCGCGGTACGTGCAGGTTGACATCAGGGAGGATCTTTACATCACCGATCCATATACCTCCTTGCTGCAACCGCACCCGCCAACAACAATATTGTGAAGGCCAGGCAACGTCCATGCTTGTCAGCACGCGTTTCGTGCGCAATACGCGCACCAAAAGGGCCCAACACGGAGCTTAATATTGTTTCCTTGTGGTTTGAAGTATTGTGCATTATCTTTGTCTGTCCCTGGTATATACGTAATTTCTGCGTTGATGTTGTGTTGTCAAAACTTTGAATGCGCCCGTACGGCTCCCACATCCTTGCGGCGACAATAATTTAGCTATGATGGCTGCAAGAGTGGCAGCTCCTTATGGCCTCATTTGCTTCGTCGACCACACGAGGGCACAAATCAACAAATTTAATTTAATATTGAACAACAGTTTGAACCACAAGGAGACAGTGAGGCGCGATTTCTGCCCGCTAGGTGCACATTTCCCACTCGCAACGTTTCCTGACCTTCGCGATGGTCTCGGTGGCGTGCCCAACCCCAAAGGGGGTGGGTCGCTTCATCCCAGAATTGCACACCATCTGTGTTATCAATCTGCACGTACCGCAGATACAAACATCACAGTGGTGAACGTCCATGCCATACGCCGTCATATTACGCTATGATCGCGGCGCGGGGATCGGCTCACTATGCTCCCATAGTTGTGTCAAACAGCACCATGAACGCAGCAGTAACACATGGAATGTTTGTCTCTATTAGGATGACGGGGAAAACGACAATGTAACGTACTCAGGTGTCGGTTACGGCCTTTCGGTGCGTAAATCGCGCACCACACGCATGATTACGAGCGGCAACGGTGTCTGACCTTGACGAATACGTCAGTACCCCGTGCCGTCGCAAGAAAGAGGTTATGTCCACCCGAGAATTGAAGATCGGCCGTGATGTAAGCCTCCACGTACCGCGGACATAAGCTGTAAACCGTGTGAACATCGGTACGGCACGCGAACAACATTCACTATAATTGATGTTCGCGTGCCGTGCCGATGTTCAAACGGTTTACAGCTTATGTGCACAGTACGTGCAGGCTAACACCACGGTGGGTCTTCGATTCTCGGGTGGAGATAACGTCTTTCTTGCGACGGCACGGGGTACTGACGTATTCGTCAAGGCCAGACAACGTTGTCGCTCGTTATCATGCGTGTGGTGCGCGATTTACGCACCGAAAGGCCGTAACCGACACCTGAGTACGTTACATTGTCGTTCTCCCCGTCATTTTAGTAGAGACAAACATTCCATGTGTTACTGCTGCGTTCATGGTGCTGTTGACACAACTATGGGATAATAGTGAGCCGATCCCCGCGCCGCGATCATAGCGTAATATGACGGCGTATGGCATGGATGTTCACCACTGTGATATTTATATCTGCGGTACGTGCAGATTGATAACACAGATTGTGTGCAATTCTGGGATGAAGCGACCCACCCTCTTGGGACTGGGCCCACCACCGGGACCATCGCGAAGGTCAGGAAACGTTGCGAGTGGGAAATGTGCACCTAGCGGGCAGAAATCGCGCCTCACTGTGTCTTCTTGTGGTTCAAACTGTTGTTCAATGTTTGTTGATTTGTGCTCTCGTGTGGTCGACGAAGCAAATGAGGCCATAGGGAGCTGCCACTCTTGCAGACATCATAGCTAAATAGTGGTACGCACCCTATCGACGTGAAGCCGCTTTGCAATTTCTATATGCGGTACGTGCGGGGTGCAATCACGCTCGTTTAGGATTTCACTGAAGGAGGCGCCTCCCTTCCTGAGGTGGCACCCACCGCCGACGCATTTGCGAAGGTTAGACAACGTTTTCGATCCGCTCGTGACCACACGTTTTGTGCGCGATGTGTGCACTTCACGGCAGGAGACGGTATTTAATATGATTACCTCGTGGTTTGAATTAGTGAGCGCTTTCTTGATTGGTACCATATTGAGCCTTTGGTTGATTGGTACCAAACTGCTACGTCGCCGCCGTGTTTTATACACATATACCCCGACCCTATCGATAGCACAGCCGTTCGACGTCGATAACGACATGCGTTTGCGTTTCTTATCGACGTCCAACACTTTGTATCTTAATCCTGCGGCGGGTCCAGGCTGTTATCACGCTTGGTCGGGAATTTATTTCCAGGAACAGCCATTTTCCTGTGGCGGCGAACGTAATCGGCGATACTGAGAAGGTACGACAGCGTTTTCGCTCGTGACCAGTCGCGTTGAGCGCAATATAGGCCGCGAACGACCGGAATCAGCGCTTCGTTTTGTCACCGTGGCGTTTTTATCGGTACCAAGCTCCTGCAGTACCGTCCTGCTCTAAGCGCAGCGATTGCGGCAATACTGATACTGCTGAGGTGCGGCGATTATACAGGCACGTGGTCGCGCACCGACGATAAAGTATCTTCGGTTCTTGCAGGGTTAGTCTAGAAGGCAGTGATAAAACACTCTTGCTGCCACTGCTACTTAAGTTTAATTGTACGTGCATGCATGAGTCCAGCGACCGGCGACTGTGTTATTGCTGCCTCTCTCTGTACATTTTCTTGCTGGGACTACGTACGGGTATGGGTACTGGTATGAGTACTGGTTGCTGCCACACGTACTGGTACGAATACTGGTTATTCTGTTGTTTCTTGCTGCTACAGGTTTTTGGTGTGATGGCATCGGACAATTTGCACATTGTATCGCACATACGTTTGGCCTCGGATAAATAAGTTTGGCATCGGACACACTGATCACGTTTGGAGTTCAGGTTAAAGAGGACCACAGTCAGTGTTGTAAATCGCGCCAAACAAAGCGCGATACAATATGTGCGATATAATCGTGCTTAAAGAAAACTAATCGTGATCAATCGCAAACGCAAATTTAGATCGCATATCGCGATTAATCGCGATATCCGGGCTATAAGTGGTGCTCCAGCGAGGCAACCGTCACCAAAAACCCTAAGTTTAAATATGCGTGTCATAATGTATACGTAGGAGATACAAGTATTTGAAACACATTGGATTGAAACAAGAGCTCCATATCGGCCGAGGGCAAACGAAACAGGAAAATAAATGTAAGCAACACTGCTCCAGCAGTTTTTTGCAGGGGGTTTCGGGGGCGTTTTCGCGTTGCAAATTAATCGTGATCGCCGGCCATATTTTCGCGATCTCGATAAATTTGTATCGCGTTTTAATCGCGATTACGTCGTGATCGCAAAACACGATTTACAACACTGACCACAGTAACCTGCACAATTATACCTGGTATTGTTTTACACCGCAGACTTGGGTGGTGCGAGAATACCCAAACCGCGGCCGAGTTCGAAGTGACGCCGACGGACAGTGTGGAGATAATCACAAGCCGCTGCACATGAGACACTAAGATCCTACACCCGCTCTCTGGTAAAGCACGAACCAGCCGCAGGTCCAAATGCAGCGAGCTAAACTTCCGGCGGGATTTTCTATACCGATCGCAATCGTGGTGTAAACCGTGGCAAAACGACATGGACATACTGGAGACAGCAAATCGACATGCAAGTACTCGTAAAGGCATTATTGGTCATAAAACGCTATACCGTGGAAATGATGTAAACATTGGCAAATGGACACAGACACAGGAGACACCAAGGCAACATAATTATTAAGGGAATTAACCATAAAACGGTATACATTGGATTTTCGCCGCAGCTTGGCGGTATAGGGCAAAACCGACTAAGAGATAACTTTATATCGGCAGCGCTCATTGGCCAAGGCGCCGCTGTACCGCGTCTAGCCACACACCCTACGATACACCGGTTCCTAATAACTCAGGTTGGTTTTGACCGTGCAAACAAATTGCCTCGCACGGGAAGGGTCCAACGACCCCTACTCCCAATTGTCGACGATCGGTGTCCACCCCCTTCCCGCTGCGACATCCAGTTTAACCTTAACACCCAGCTTGATATTAACCGTGATCTTAACCTTAACCGCAACCTTACCGTGTAGCCCTAACCTTAACATAAACTTAAGCTTTTTGTATAGCTTCTATCTCGTCTGAGAAGCAGAGTCAGTTCGGCAAGGACTTCCTGCCATGGCTGCCACGAGCGCGGCCAAGTAGCTGGGGCTCTGGAGGCACCAGCGGTCGCCCAACGTATCGAATAGAGGTGATTGAACTGTCTTTTGTCGAACCTTGTTGGTGAACCGCTCTCACTTGGGTGGATATACTACTCCCTTTTTGCTGTTTTTCGTTGTTGCCGGTATCCCCGTATCCTACGTAGTCTTTTGAGGAGACTTCGTGCACGAGCACCGCGTGTATACTGCCACAGGGCACACGCTTAGCCTGTAGTACGCGCCCTGCCCCTTTGAACGTGGTGACCAAGCTAGGTCGTTTCGCTTCTATGGCAGACCCCTTCGATACGACCTGCTTTGGCAGCCTGCTTGTCGCCTGCAAGATCCCTCAGCTCGCAGTCCTCCACTTACTTCTTGATAGATTTCCGTGATGGATTTTTATTTATTTTTCTGTCAAGATATCCCCTCCTTGTGATCACAGATGTCAGGTGACGGCGCTTTCATGAATTGACAGACGGAATTTGATTCCATGCTAATTTACCTTGACTGACGTCAAAGTACTAGGTTTTAGTATAGGACACTCCGTCCTGCGGACGGCCTGGATGGATACACATTTTCCCCTTGACTGACCGTCCGCTGACATATATCTTTTCTCCTGATACGAGTATAAATGATACCTGCCGTCTGATATCCTGTGCCCTTCAATTTTTGTTTGCTGTTTCGTTTAACCGTCCGTCAGGCTCTACTTTCCAAACATGCCACGCCCGCGCGAGCGTCGTCCTGTTCATCGCATCGACCTCCATCCTCCGGCCAGGCACAACCAGTGGCTTCTTACACCCCGGGATCGGCCAGGAGACGACAGAGGCTGGGGATGCCGGCAGCCATGCGGGGGCACTTAGCCCGGAGGTAAGATGTTCGTAAATACAGTACGTACATGCCACCGACAACAGTACCAGGTAGTGCACCAGGTACTGTAGGTATTAAGAAACAAGAGAGCTGGCCGAGGCTGGATTTCACCCTACTTGAAAACGGGTGCGCTCTGACTACTACTATACATACCGTGCCAGGTACAGTAGTGCTGTAACTTCTACGCTTGAGACTACTGTGCCAGTACTGCAGGTTCAGTTTAACGACCCCCCAATTCTCATTTTCCGATAAAAAAGCTCGGCCTGCCTTTCTTGTTGCTCGTTTTCATATTATTATACGAGTACTCGTAGGGGTCCAGTACTCTGTACTATAAGAGCCATGGGGCTTTGGCAGGTACCTTTGAAAGCTCCATCGCGAGACAGAGCACGCTGACTACTGTAGATTGGATGACTGGGTCGACCACAGGTACTTTGTGTCGTGTCGGAGCCACCTGTTCTTGGCCGTTTTCCGTGCGTTGGCGCGAGGGAAACCGAAACGAAGACGAATTCGAAGACAGATCACGATCTAGAGCTACTGCTGTACTGTAGATCCTCTACGTAGAGTATACCCTGCCGTTATAATATGTTGTACTGCAGTACTGGATATGTGCAGTACAGATCCTACCCGGGAAGCATGTCCTACAGTAATAGTAGACCTAGCAGATTATACGGCTCCCACCTGGCAATATGAGCCACGTAGAGCATACAGGCCAGGAATGACCGCATCCCTGAACAATCTACAGTGCAGTAGACCATGAAGTGGAATCGATCATCTGTCCGATGTGTGAAAAAAGCTTGAAGAAAAGCGGCCCATGTCTAAATAGTTCCATGTCTTATGTTTTACGTGACACTGGATATTACATACCAGGTACCTGGTACTTCGTAGCTGGTATATGTTTGAGGTTTTGTGTCATAGAAAATGCACGATACTGTACCAGGGTATTACCGGTACTGCTGTAGGGCGGTGGGCTGTGTGGTTTACCAGGCCAACCCGACTGGTGCATGTATGTGTTTTTTGCATGGCCGACATTGTTTGCGTGTGTACGTATGTACTGTACTACACGTACGAAGTACATTGCTATTTTTCTACTGGTACAAAGTGTCATGTTCTCGTTGCCGCGAGAACAAACTACTGTTACGGACGGGCTACGCTTGTGTCATTCATAATGTGGAGGACGTAGTCCTCTAGCCTCGTGGACAATCCACCGGCTCTCTTGATAGGGTCTCATGTTCTACTGAAAGCCTTCTGCTTCTATTTTATCGAAGACTTGTTTACCCCCGGGATAGCTGGTCACACCACCGTAACACTACACCTTTTGGCCAGTATCTTGGCTTTCCGAACTGCTGTATACGAACTGCTTATCAACCAATACGTTTTCTTACGCAGGCCTCTCTGCCCCGCCGTTGGAACAAAGTCTTCACGAAGGGGACCTTTGTTCCTCTTGGTGAATTCGGAGACCTCCTGCTGGAGGAAAATCACGGCCCACGAGCACCCGACGGCCCCGCTCAGCTACCCACCAGCTGGTGAGATGGTGTTTTGGGTTAAACTGAAACCTTCCCCCGCCGCTCCCTGCACCTTCTTTCGAACTACAGTACACTCGTGTGGATCCGGTTCATATATCCTCCATGACTGCACGTTAACAACAATTTGTAGGCTTCGAGGAAGCGGGTTGCCCGTAGTAGAGCTGCCATGTCCTAATTCCTCCCCGGTTGGGGCCAATCTCATGTTGTCCACGTCGTCCTCGTCCGCGCTGCATCCTCTCGAGGACGCTCGCCTCTATGCGCTCGCCGACAGCTTGAGTGAGCGCTCAAGGGGTTTTGCCCATGGCATGGTGCCCGCCCCCCACCTTGGCTAGAGCAACCGTTGTGTCCTTCTATTATCCAAACTCGGTCAGTTGTCCATCGTGCACGCTTCAATGCGTGGAAGAGAGCAAGCGAAGCAACTTCAACGTATTACTACGCACGGGATTATTGTGTCAGCTCCTCGGACGAGATTGATGTGGAGATGGCCGCCACTTGTCGACGTCGTGTCTCTTCCTTTGCACCCTTGTCGTTCCGCCCAGTGTGGAAGAGGGCGCGGAGTGCAAGACCGACAGCGACTACTCTCTCGCTACAGGCCCAGAGCTTCCCCCGGTGAGGAGAATAACCGTATCACCCAGTATCTGCGTCCGACTAGCTGCCGTTACAATTGCTAGAAGAAGAAGAATGCCACGTATCGAAACCGTAAAGATTTGTGTCATCCTCTGTTCGTAAATTCGGGCTCGAATGGCCCGACAGAGCTGTGTCGTTGTCCAGGCGATGCTTTCTGTTTGCTTGTCGCTATCCAGCAGGAACACAGAGATAAGGTCACCTACCAGGTACCGGTATACGAGAACGAAGATGAGTGAGGTCCTTGGTCGATACTCGTTGCCCTATAGAAACAACGATTCATAACAACCCCTCCCAAGGTGACTGTACTCCCTACATTTGTAACCGCCACTGCTTGGTACAGTAATACATTATCTCTGTGTCGTTGCTTGTGACCACAGAGCGTGTTTCTCCTAGGGTGAAGAATCAGCACGGACAATGGGT
>JAYJME010001278.1:5000-17083 GCA_036873775.1 Costaria costata
TCTGTCTCAAGATCTCTTCTAGTACGTCTTTTCCTCTGCTCACAGGTGGAAAATTTATGCTTTCAAGCGTCTATTTTGTCTTCTGTTGAGTGATTTGTCCATCAAAGAAAAGAGTAAAGTGTTGCTTCAAAGCTCCTTATCTCAAGTTTATAAGAAAGTGCGCTTTTTGGTACCGAATAGTGGAAGCTTTAGCTTTTCTTTCTGCTTCTCTCGTAAGATTGCTTGTTTATCTCATAGACGTGAGGAAGGGTCAATATCTACACGGAACACGAACCCAATCTCAGAAAGAAAGTATCAAGTTCGTTTGTTTTCTGACAAGACAGAGTTGCCCTTTTCCTTTGTTGACTTTACTTAGAGGGGATTTGCCACTCTGTTGTTTGTTCCTAGTTAAGGTACCCGCGGAAAGATCATCCAATTGTGGAATCTCGCACAAGCCGAACCGAATTGGCGTTGGTTTTTTCAAATTCAAAGAGGCTCTGTACCAGCGGTTGTGCCTAGCTGCGTCTGTCTATGACAAGGGTTTCGTACGATTCTCCATTTCCGGCTGAGAGCCTTTCCCCTTCTTTCCCAGTGTCTTCTCTTGGCTAAAGGTTTAGTACTGGAGTACTGGTGTCTATGACCTCAAGGTGGTACGAGTTTCGGTACGATGATCTTCCTTGTTAAGGTCAGATTCTATCATTTGGGAAATCGCGTATGAGAATCAAGGATCTCGTAAGACCCCACCTCGAGAGAGAGTAGCAGTATTGAGATAATCGAATGGGGAGTGGGAAAGAACAACCTCCCGAGCCTCCTAACTTGACTGATAGCTTGAAGCTAGAGGGCTAAGTGAACTATGAATTAGTTGAATGAACAATAGGTCCACTGCACACTTACTCTACTCTATAAATCTTGACTCCCTCGGTGCACACTGATTTAAGATAAGAGAGCGGGTACTCCGTAGGAGATGACTTAGAGCCACAACGGGCGGATAGCTCATTTCCTTTCCTCAGCTCATAGAAATTCACTGGCGGTTAGAATAAGACTGATTGCAACCGGTCTTCCTGATTACCTATTCTTCCTTGCTAAAAGCTTTGTACGCTCATGAGTAGCACTAGATCTGACTTCTATAACATTGTTCAATCACTTTCTATTCATTAGAGTCAAAGCTGGTACATGCGCTTTGGAACCCTAAAGGAGAACTGCCTATGGTCATGTTCTTGATGAAGTTTGCCCTAGGAGCTTGATATGATCATGTCTGAGGTTCCTTGGATCATTCCATTCTCTCACAGTTCGTCGATGGTACCACAAAACTAGGGGACTACACCGCCGGCTGCTAAGCGGTTGTTTGTGAAACCCCCGCCGTAAAACGCTTGTAGCTAAAGCTGTAAAACCCTGTAGCCTGTAGCTAGTAGCGGACCGGGAAACGCCTAAACGCGGTATAACTCCCCGTTGTTCCTTTAACAACCCTCGTCCCCTGTCGTTATGCTAGAATTCAAGACTCCCCGTTCCGGTCCGGGATCTATCTGTACTCCCTCCGTTCGCTGCTGATTTAGAAGCCGTCCTTGTAAGTATACGTTCACCTTTCTGTTGCAGGAGCTCAGCTAGTCGTTTAGATTGATTAGTGAATGAGAAGTGGGGCGCGTTGAAAGAATGAAAAGCTAGAACGGAGAAAGTACATTATTAGTCCTTTTCAGACCCCTTGTGGATAATCACCTTTGTTGCCCGTCTGTAGACTTTGTAACTTACTAAGGCAAGGAGAAGGATCGACTCTTCTTCTCATGGACTCAAAAAGATAGGTTAGCGACCGGGTTGGAATTGATTTAGAAGGGCTTGGCCCTACTCTATCGGAATTCGCCGGTTAATATTCTTTCTACTAGACTAGTTCTCCAATAAGAGGGATCGGTGACGTCTTTTTACATTCTTGAAGACTTTCCCCGCTCTAGAACAATAGTAAGTAGTCAGTATAGCCAGTAGTTGGCCTTAAGCCTAGCTGTGTTATGGAATCGTGTTCAGGTCTTTCTGAAAGCCAGTTCCTGAGTTCATGAGTTTAGGAGTGAATGAGCTAAGCCAGATCGCTATTCCTTCCTGTTGTATTTAACATTTTCTTATGAGTAAGGAAGCAATCAAAGGGATGAGTAGTTGGCGAACGGTCTCTGTTCAGCTAGCTACCAGTGGATATCCCGATCGGACATGAGGGTGAATAATAAGAAGAAGAGGAATTTCAAGGACAACCTCTGATAATGTACCCAAGCTTTTTGAAAAAAGTTGCCTTTTCTATTCCTCAATGCGAGAGCAAAGGAGGTTAAACTACATTACACGAGGCAGGGAAAGAACAATGTAACATTTCGAAGCAACCGGGACAGAAGAAATTACTATTGATAGGGTTCGTCCAAAACGAAAGAGTAATCCAAGGGAAACAAAGAAAGATCTTTCAGTCCCCTTGAACAAGTCAAAGCTTGATCAGGAGAGTCTTGAACAAGGCAAGATTACTCAATCTGCGACTAGAACAAACTACTCTCAAGCCCAGCCTTCTCCACTCTTCTTTCTTACCATCGGGGTGAGGAAGATCAATTCCCTTGACCATCAGGAAAATAATACTCACCAAGGCAGTACAGTTACTTCTTGAAAAGACAAGGAAAACTTCCTTACACTTTACAGGACACTTACAGACACAGAAAGGAAGAACGAAGAAAGAAAGACTCTTGAGAGCGAGCTCAAACAACAAACAAGCCTTCTTTCTTCTCCTAAACTGAAAAGAACTGAACTAGCTTAGGAGCTGAAATGAAAGACAACAAACTAATACTCTTCTTTTAGAAGTCATCTCAGAAAGGAAAGAAAAAGAAGCAAGGGACTCAGTCTCAAAAGGAAAGCTCAAACAAGAACTAATAAACTACAGGAAACAACCAGCCCAAGACAGACACATTTCCTAAAGCCACGCCCCTACCGCCAACATCGGATATTCCTTGAAGCCTTCAAAGATCGGATTCAATCGATTATTCGCATTTCACTTGAACAATTCTTGTGACAACAGACGGAATTCCTTCGTTCCCTTTCTCAAAGGCGAAGATCTCGATTTCGAACAAAAAGGCAATCTAGAGTACAAGCCAAGGAGAAAGACTGCCATCTCAGGCATACCATCAATCCTACCATCCTATCATCAAGCATACCATCGACAGAGTCAGGCAAGAAGCCTAATTCCTAATGGTACGCAAAAGGGCCCTCAAAGAAGAGGGGTAGAGAGATGTGTGTAGCGAGGTCAAGATCGACTACGAAATGCAACCAATGGTAGCAGGCCAAGCATTCCGATACGCCGTAGGGGCTGCAATCCGGTGATACAATCTGGGCGAAAGAAAGATTGTTTTCTTTGAAAAGGCAGTCGGCAGCCACCGATCGTCCTATATGCGCTTACCGGCGCTGCGTTAGCCAATTATCAACTAGCCGGAGATCTCGCTTATGATTGTAAGTGGATTGATTTAGATTCGCTACAAAGGCTAAAATACCTAGTTATTTAGAGGCTTTGGGACACGGACACCTCTTGACTGATTCCCTTATTGGGCTTTAAAGTAGCTCAATCACGCATGATTTTAGCCTTTTGATCGATTCCCTTCAGGATTTAATCGGCTCGTGCCGCTCCGTCTCCGGTCTCCATTAAGATGGTATCAAGTTCTTCCAGCTCGTTTTTTCTTTTGGTTCAGAACTCTTTTCTTCACCCCTGATAGATTTGTCTTCATTTAGAGGTGTTGAATCGCTTTCGTCTATGGAAGGACTGAGATCGTTATCTCGTGCTTCTTCCTGCTCTTGGACAGTGTCCTCCTCCAATTCATGAATTTATCTAGGTTTTATGAGGAGTAGACATTCACTTGACTGCCTTTGATTGCCGTGGACAATCTCTCCTTTTGGGCATTTTCTAAGAGACGAGATCCGATCTACAAATCATCCCTTTTATAAGGGCTTTTGCCATATCTATCAAGTTCAAGAGCATCGATCTCTCCCTCTGATTCACCTCCTTTTCATCTGGATATCCGTCTCAACATGGAGATGTTCCAGCGCCGCTACAACCTTCTTTCGTGCTATGTACTTGCTCATTCCCCGATTGCCCTTTGGTTGAGGGCAAGAAAGCATGAAGCCTGTGTGTGAAAGTGAACGAGAAAGGATGGAAAAAAGGGGAAGCAAGTACGGACGCGAACTAACCAGTTGAATCATCTGTGGTCGCTCAAGTCGCTTATTCCTATATCAGTGCGAATTAGAAAAACCATAACTATTGGCTTTAGCCACACACCAATGTGAGAATTCCAGCTCGTGTCTAATCAGACCAACTCAACTAACAATACAGGAGCAGCCTAACCTTGGCAAAGGGGGGCGCTTAGGTGGGAATCATTTGAAAAGACTACGTCTTGCGGTGAGAGAAAGGGGAATCATCAATTTATTCATTCCAACCTACGGAAAAAACTAAGGTGATTTCGACTATCTCCTCGCTAATAAGACTTTTTTCTTGGTACTTCCTTCTCTTCTAGTTTCAAATAGTTGTCTTCAAATGGATTTGGAAGATCAAACAGAGGTCTCATCGGTCTATCGACCGGTATACAGCTTGTATAGTAGTAAATTAGTTGGCTTACCATTCCATTATTTGTTTTGTGGTGAAGGACAAAGGCTGGGTTTTTCCAACTGACCCGAGCGAACCCGTGATTCCTCTTAGTAATAGAGGTTGCTTGAGCTGCTCCTGATGTCGGGATTGGATCTCATCCAGAAAAAAGACAGAAAAAGAGGTTTCGAGCTCTATATTCCGCTTCTTCTTGTCGAAGAGGCATTGGGCCAATTGGGACTCTCTTCGGCCCGGGTCTGAGATAAGATAAATTAGCAATCCCCTTTTATCAGAACCCATGTGTAGCTCTTGAGCCTTCTCTGAAAAGTGTGACTAAGTCAGTCATTCCAAGACGGACAGAAAAGAAGAAATGGGAGGCCAGGCAATGTTAATTGGCATACTTCAAGGTGTTCTTTGCAGATTCTTTTATCAAAGAATAAAAGGCAGAACACCCAGTATCCTCGGAAAGCAGATGCGCTAAGGTGACCCCTAACCTAAGCAGGAGGCTACCACGGACCTTTTTTTTAGCCTCACGAAGAAACCACCGCCCAAAGAGCTTAGTCGGCACAAGAGGATCCCCAGCCCCTGCGAAACTAAAGGGAAGAAGAGAACTGACCTTTTGGTTTGATACACTTGAGTGATCGCTCGCTAGATAGGTCCCGGCCGGCTCGGTTCCCTGGTGTAGTCCCCTAGTTTTGTGGTACCATCGGGGAGGCTGCGAGAAAGGGGTTCAAGCGGTAATTTCATAAGAGAGCAAGCTGCTTTCTTTTGATAGTCACAGATTTGATTTGTCTTCCCTCCTGACTAGTAGAGAAAATGAATTCCTACGCCTATACACGTGGTTAGGCCACGTTCACATCGGAGTAAGCTTCCTTGGGTAAATTCCAGAACAAGGAACTCTTTGGCAAAGCCATCGATCTCCAGACCAGACTGAAACTATGGTTATTGAAAGTATTCATAGGTTCACAAAGAGCAAAGAAAATAGGGTTTCGGTTGCTTCATTTCACAAAAATGGTAAGGGAGGCTGGGCTATTCATTACCGAGCTACTCTACGTATTGGTAGGGCTATAACCCTCTCTTTGTTTGAAATCCCCTCTTCATCGGGTCAGGCTGAAAAGCCTTTTTCTTCCTTCCGCGTATCCTAGTCTGCCGCTTGGGGTGCCTCAGCTGCTTTGTATGATTCATATGAAGCAATCGGATGCGGATTATTCTGCTTCGTAAGGGGATTCAGATGTGGATTCTGAGGCTAATGCTGCTGGGATTTCTCTTTCGATCGGCCGAAAGCTCAAAAGAGCGCACTCCAGGCTGCCAATTGCTATTAAATTAAAGCATATCAAACTCTATCTGTAACGATTGCTATTTCATCTCCATGAGGACCTTCTGCTAAAGCTAAAGCGGATGTTCTGCTAGCGGACTTCCTTTCTGTTTCCTGTTCGGCTTTCTACTCTTCTAAAATCAGAGTATGAGTTTTTGTCCTAACTTTCTCCGTGAAGACTACAATATCAGTACATATGGAACAAGCCGATGTAACATGAGTCAAGCGCCTGTTGTTAACTTTCTCATGTTCTGGATCTGTAAAGTCTGGTACCAATTGCTTGATCAATGGAATCTCCTCGCCTACAGGAATACCCACCCTGGTTCAAAGTCGAGGAACCCTTATGTTCGTCTTCTCTTGAGTTCTTTTCCATCAAAGAGTAAAGTGTTGCCTCAAAGCGCCTTATCTGTAGTTAAGAAGAAAGTCCGCTTTGTTGGGACGGAAGAAAGTGTAAGCTTTTTCTTTGTTCTTTTCTTTCTCCTTTCGTTGCTTTAGAGCCTCGGTTTGAACAATCTACCGCTTTTAGCAATTAGCTACAGTTGGCTACTGATTGGATAGAAATATCGTGCAAACACGACTTCGACGTACTTTCAAGTCACCAAACCCCGGGAATTTTCGATGAAATGACTCTATGACCGATCGTTTTCAGACCTGCTTCTCAAGTAATTGCGTATAGTAAAGTTTTTTCGAAAAAAGAGCTATTTTAGTGGCCAAAAGCCGCGTTTTTCAACGATCTGGACGATTTCTAGGTAAGCATAGTTACGTGCTTAACACATGCAAGTTGATGAAAGGTATTCCGAGAGAATTACAGCTTTAAGAATACCCGAACCTTTACTTGACTTTAGAAGGGATGTCAACTAGTGAAAAAGTCCCCCTGGATTGGTGACTAAACCCTGCCAACCCAGTCTCGCGGAAACCAGATCGAAGGAAGCAGGCAAACGAAGAGGTCCCGTAAAACCTACTGTGACCGAAAGGAATTCTTCTCGCTCCTACCTTAGGAATAGGGCCGAGCCACCTCTATCACTCAACTCTTCCTTTGTGAAGTGTAACTGCCTTGTTGTTTCTCTAGTTGAGGTTCCGAAGGAGGGGAAGCCAGATCCGAAGGTTCATTTGTTCTTCTCTTAAGCTTTTCAACAACTCACATGTGTGAAGCATCTCGCTAGCCTTCAGAATAGAACTATGATTTGCCCTGTCTTGAGTCGGATAGAGCCTGGTTCACCAGGCGAAAGAGCACATATCTTATTATACGACATTAGTTGCGACCTGTGGAAGGCTAAGATCAGGGAATTGGCGCTGCGTTCGTTGCTGCCTTGCTAAAGCAGTCCACCATTTGGACATACCTCTTTTCATTCGTGTTGCGTGCATATGATTCGCAAAGAAAAGCATCAATTAACCTTCTTTCACCCTGGATGATAGCTAAGTGAAGTTAGAATCTTTCGTTCATTCTTCTTTTTCTCTGATGTAGGGGAAGTTTCCCTTTTTGTTCTCCTCAATATGGTTTTCTGGTATGAGTTCTGAGGAGAGAATCCGCTCGTAGAGGGAAGGTTCGCTCGTTAAGAGGCTCTGAAAGAGAAAGCTCGTAGAGTAGAGAAAGTCCGCTTGCTATAGTGAATTGTTTTCTGCAGTAGTCTAACTTGGTGAACCAGGCTTCTTGGCGAGTCCAACCACTAGGGATAGGTCTAACCCTTGCTATCTACGAGCTTTCTGAGTCCATTCCCGAAAGAAGAGTCCTGTTCTTCCTTTCTTTCTTTCTTCCCTAAGAAGAATCCCTCTCCGGCATTGAATAGGACAAGTCAATTCTTAGTATTAGTAGTAGTAGCTCCTCACCCGGCATCGATAGGCAGACCAGACTTGCAGGACCTTTAGACCGTTCCTTTGCTTTCACCAAGAACACGTGGAAAAAGTCGAGGACTGAACACACGTCGGAATGGACTGTCCTTTGCGCTAGCTCGCTTGAAGTAGAAGACGGAAATCCCCTATTGAGTCCTTAGCAGCAATCCGCGTTAGCTACACGCGCTCTCTTGAGTCCGCTGTCCAGTATTCTCAAGCCTGTTCTTTACGCCGTGCACTCAGAAAGAGAGGACAAGGCAAAAGCAAGAAAGAAGTGGCAGTGACTGAGTGTCTTGGGCCTTCGCTTCTGGTTACTGCGGCTTCCCGCTTGGCCTTTCCTTTGTTCTGGGAATCTATTCAGGAAAAGAGCTTCCCTTGTTTTCTTTCTTCTCTTCGTTGGCAACTGCCTAAACTTATTGATTCTTGCCTTTCTCAAGTGCACTTTTCTCACAAATCTATAGGCCCTCCCCGCAAGAACAAGGGCTTAGCAGCCAATTCACCAAGGGAGCAGATATCCCTTCATTAAATCCAGCTAAACATAATATATCCCCAGAATGATATCATAAAACCTTTACTTTAAGCTCCCTCACGATAGATTGGTAATTGACGGCTTAAAACGTGGCTTAAAAGCATCTATTTTGAATTCTATATCTAAATCTTATATAAATATATAGATTAGAACAACGAAATAGAGGATTAATCCAAGGGAAGATAGCTCAAACAAGGAAAGCGTCGCTTAAAAGCGCTTATTTCTTTTCCCGGCAAGCCCAGCAGCTCAAGCTTTCTCTCCTGTAGTTCTATTCGTAGTAGTTCGAATATATCTTCATTACTAGACCGAAGGCCAACTAAAGGACGAGGAATACCAGCCCCAATTAAAGCAGTGCTTGTTCCCTTGCTAAACCAATAAATACCTAGGGAATGGGTAGTTGCCCCGTCCAGGGGCTAGGGCAAGCCCGTTGCTAAATTTCTTTCCTTGGTCGACTATATCTGCTGCTTTCCTGGTCTCTGAATGGTCTCGCTAAGGAGAGGTGAACCGAACTAATCTGCTTTCCCTGAGCCTGACGCCTAACGCTTGAAAGCGCCTTAGCTACACATCTTGGTATTGAGGAGTTACTTTAAAGGGGTAGAGTTTTCCTTGCCCGAATTGATAGGATCAGGAATTCAGTATCTCTCCTTACAGGATGATTCCCTTGCTGATTGTGTATTTCCTGGTTTGAGGCAAACCCGAGGGAAAAGGACTAGGCGCGTTCAGAGTCAGAGTTATAGCAAGACTGGGATCTGCCGGCTTGTCCTTGTCTTTTCCTCCTTTCTCTGGGAAATCTACTATGAAAAATGATCTAGGGGAATCTGAGCTAAATGATGGTATTTCCCGAGAGTAGCTCCTCAGCTTGTCTCTTCCTTTGTTAAAAATATGGTAGTTAGGCTATGGCCAACCTGTATCTAAGTTCTATATATGGAATATGGCTACGGAATACGGGTATGGTCAACCGTTTGCTAAGGAAGAGCGAGCACAAACAAGACCCGCCTTGGGGGAAACAAACAACAGACATCCCTAGTTCCAGGAGAGTTACAACTAGTCTTTCTTTGTTCTTCCTTCTTTCTTGCTTTGTTCTTTCCTGGTTGATTTGTCATCAAAGATAAGCTTGAAAGCCCTGCCTTTCTTTCCTTGTTCTTTGAGAGCTCAGTTATTATCAGTTTTAGGGAATTAGTTCATAACATAAGAAGAAGAGGGAAGTTTTTCATCCCTTTCAAGAGTAGTTCTTTCTCGTTAAGAATGGACGCTTGATCTTCCTTTCGAGCTTCCGTATTCGCGAAAAGTCGTCTTCTTTTTGCTCTATCTTCGGGAAAGGCGGTTACCATGTTGGGCTTCCTCGGCCAAAGGGTTTCACCGCTCTCCACAAAGCCGTTCAGGGATCGAACGAGTATGGCGCCAAATCCTGGGATAGAACCCATCTTTCTCAACCGAATAAAGTGAATAGGCAAAGGAAGAATTGCTTCTCTAATTCCACTGTGCGTAGATTGAACTCTCCACTTTATTTTTAGTAGGCTCGGGTGGTGTGTGTATTGTGGTTGGTTACATCAGTTGATTCAATCCTTCCTCAGCATTCGTCGATTGGTGGCGTGGGAAAGGGGAATTTCTACCAGAGAGGAGCTCCTATCTATAAAGAAAGGGCAGACTGCCTTGTCCGCACTGATAGGACAGCTACGCACCTTTACTACCACCGACTGGAGGCCGGATTGCTACCAGAGAGAGGGGATTTGAAGGCAACAAACAACAAAGTAAAGTATTGGATTGGGGATCCCATCATGAAGCTCCACTTCAATCTATGCAAGTTTGGATCCCTACCCGCCACCCGAAACGAAAGGTCAAGTATGCCTTTTGAGTCTGATCGACTTCACAACCAAGATGGACCGAAGGATCATCAAACAAAGAAAGAGGGAAGCTACTAAAGAAAGGAACAGCTTCATCAGGAGCCGAAGAAGAAAGCCAACAATTGAGATGAAGGTTACCCTACTCAGAGATACTTCAGCCTTGCTAAAAGAAAACGAAATACAAGCTTTTAAGCAACCTTTGAAGAACCTCCTCTAACACAATCTAGCGTGAACAGCCCTAAAACAACCTTCTCTTGCCCGGGTCATGCCCAGTGAGCAAATCTTTGGCTTAACTCCCGTCAACTACTGGTGATGCCATCAAGAGTAGAGTACTCTAGCACGAAAGTGATACAACAAGCAACGGCTTTCGAGTTGAAACTCCGCTCCTCGGCTTAAGAGCGTTAATAGCTCCTCTTCGGGGGTTTCTGGCTTTTGAGGTGAGGGGAAGCTTGAAGCCGGTGGTGTTTTCGGGTCCTACAGTTGCGGTCTTTATCTTTCTTAAGAAAGACTTATAACAGGTGCCAACAAGGTAAGGCAAGCTATGCGGCAAGCATAGTGAGTCGTCGACGGCATCATATTTGACTAAGAAGGAACTCGAAGGCAGCCATCAGTAGATTTCTAGTAGCCTTATTAAGTCGAGCCAATAGAAGGGTGAGCTCTGAGATAAAATAGTTGGAGTCGAGCTAGTAGAAGTTGGAACGTTGCCATGTTACGTGACGCCGCATGTACCGAGTGAAAGAATCTCTTTCGCCTTTATTTCAAAGCATGTTTCGGTCATCAAAGTAGCTGCGTAAAAGGCAGCAAAGCCGGAAAGCACGACCGACTCTACGATCTCCACTACTAAACCTGTCCTGGGAAAGCTGTAGTATCGAAAACGAGAATCTCTTACGTATGGTATGAGGAGAATCAACTATGTACTGGGCTTGCAGAGGCATATCGTTAAGCTTCTTGTCCGATTTAGTAATGAAATCAATCTGTCTTTGGTAGGAAGCTCGGCTAAGACAGAAAGTAGGAGTGGAATGAACCCTTTTGGAAAAGTATTTTGAAAACGATCTCTCTTCTCTTAAGAGATTTCGAGGGCTGTCGAGTCTTCTTCTTCTACGGCGAATTCCTTCCTAAAGACAGATCACTCGCTGAACACTATCTATGCTATGACCAATAAATAGTTGGGAGATAAAGTGTGACATCTTTCATCAAGTACAGAAAAGCCCAAGTCGAAGGTGAAGTCACAAGGAGAAGCCACAAGTCCACTAACTGTGTCTCACTTTTTCTTTTTCGAAATTGCGTATGTGATGTTCTGAGTCTCAGATAACTTTTTCAATCGGTCGAAGATAACAATACTTGACGACCAGGAGAGGCTTAGCCCGTGAGCTAAAGTTCTCGTTAGAGGACCTCCAGTGCGGATCAGGCCTTTGGCGATCCCGTGAAGCCCGGCAACGGCAGGTATTGAAACTTCGTACTGATTGAGAAAGAAGATGCATTTCATAAATGAAAAGATCGATTGGATCTAAATGTGTCCCCAGTGGAACAAGCACTCTATGAAAGAAAGCTAGAGGAAATCCAAAGCCAAAAACAAACTTTAGCCGACCGGCTAGAGCCACTCATTAGGCATGAAGCTGGAAAATATCCGGGCATTCACGTAGAAAGCCTACCTTCGCCAACAAACATGGTAGAGATACTGATCAATCAAATTGCCACCCAAAAGGCACGAGAGGAGAACAGCTACAATGGCCCACCTACACTTAAGAATAACAATTTACAAAGTTTGAAGACGTGGTTAACGCGGGCATGCCAAAATGCTGAGGATGCAGCCCAGGGCCAATTGCCAATAAGAAGCCAAATCCGGACTATCATTGAACAATATGGAAATAATGATGGATGATGGCGAAAATCCCTGACCGCCGACGAATAATGGGTACCCCCACCCCAGGCAGAGTTAGTGAGCCGTGTAATAGGCGACCATTTCGCGCGGTTCGGGGGGCACTTGAGTCAGCCGCCGGCGCC
>JAYJME010001279.1:0-17078 GCA_036873775.1 Costaria costata
TGCTTTCGCGTACTGTAGAGCATAGCATGTATAGTACGTATAGCACCTACCTGATATTCCTCACTTATCACACTAGTGTGTGTACCTCACCTAACACCTAACCAACAACAATATAGATCCGCCAACAAGAAGCTCCTATTTGGAGTGAACCACAGATTCTTCTTCTTCTTCTTGTGACACCATCCTTGAACAATCTTGAGCATATTAGGTAATTATTATATAGGATTTAGTGTAGCGCTCGCCGCTGAGCACGATTTCTTAGTCCAATGTTCTTAGCGTCCGCCCAAAGGTGAGCCTTATTTTCTTACTAGGCACTTTATTATTCGCGGGTCTATGCTGTATGTCGAGATTTGGCAAAATAGGTAAGCTAATCTCATGGAATTACGGTAGGCGCCTAACGAGTCATACGGTGAAACACGCACAGATCGAACTATAAGGGGTAGCAGGTCCTCGGTGTCAGATGGAAATGTTTCAGCCCAAAATAGCAATCCTTATCGTCGCACGGCTCTAGCTTTATGACAGTAGATGTGTGACAGTAGCTGCATGGCAGTAGCTGTATGGCAGCAGCTGTAGCTGTATGACAGAGTAGCTGTATGACAGCAGCTGTATGACAGGCCACAACTGAACATGGCATGTATGCGCGCGAGGAACTGCGGCTGCCCGCAAGTGGAGTGCAGACGTGCAGTCCGGCGTTGTTGTTTTTTGTGTCATTTCGTGTCTCCCTGTTCATGTTTCGCCTCGTCCTATCATACCCCAGTTTTGTTTTTGACAGAGAAACCTGCGTTCACACGCGTAATACACGGATTTCTGCGATTAAGCAACTAACTTCGAGTGTTGATTACGGTGGTACTGCTCGTTTCGCATTCCCTTCCCACGCCAGTAGTATCAAGCAAGCAATCAAGCAATCAGCCATGGTTGTGCGCACTATACTGTAACATACCGAATCAATCAGAGGAAGCACCGTCGGGTCGACATGCAATGCTTCTGTACGTCTTGGCCTGAACGAAGCATTTCGATGAGGAGCGTAGCCGTCTCCGTCGCGAACATGTAAACCAAGCCGACCATTAAACACTGCCAGGTGTCGTCACGATGATACCGGTGTTGTCACTTATTGTGCTAGGTTTGCGACAACGATGATGACGTATTTAACAACTCATATACGGCACCCGAGGCAGGCTACGATAGGTGTGCACCTCACCTCAATCATACCAGGTGTACGACACCCGAGGCAGTCTACGATAGGGGGGGGATAGGGGATAGGAGTGTTGAGTGTTGTTCCATGATGTTGGTTTTTTCTGAGGCCTCTCATTGGAGGAGCGCTGTATCTCCCCCAAAAACGCACTTTGACGAAAGGTGTATCCTTAACCCTTTTAGAGCCGGAAACGGTTTTGGGGACAAAAATGCTTGAAAATAGTGTGGGATTATCTTGGGGTAGTAAATGGGTTATAACCCCTTTAGAGCCGGAAACGGTTTTTGGGGACAAAACTACTTGGAAATAGTGTGGGATCATTTTTCCGGTGTTGCAAGGGTTAACCCGATGAGCAATCCCAGTGACATGACCAGGGTAATAAACAAAAACATTGTAAAACCAAACGATAAATAGTACCAGGTACATGTTATTTCAAGTAATTAAATTTGTTTTCACCCCCGAGGCAAACGGTATACTGGGTAGTTCCTTGCAATGGTTGAGAATCCCCGTCAGTCAGAACTATTTTTGACCAATAAGATAAAGTGCTACCCCAATCGTAGCAGGTAGCAGGCATGACCCCCCCGTGCACAAACGTCGGACACAAACCTCGGATGCGAAAACATCTGTTACGTAGGGGTGGGGTATTCTCAGTGGGGCTTACAATCTGGTCGCAGGGATCTTGGAGGGAAAATTTTACTCGCTCTTATTGGCCGAGGACTGTTTAGCATCAGTTAATCGGATTTTTTTCCATTGAGGTGATCGCGGCGCAGCCGCGTTCCAATTTGAGTTTGGCCCGTTTGGGGTACGGGTTCGGGTCAGGGTTCGGGTTAGGATTGTTAGGGGTTGGGTTGGGTCTACGCCCCTACCTTGATCCCACCAGCAGGAGCTGCTTCCTATCCTGTCTGATCCCGTTTGTGGTGAACAGCCTACCTCCCTAAAGATCCGTGCAACCACATTGTAAGGCGAGCTCGGTTTTTTGCTAGTAGCATAGCCCAGAGCTACTATTTTGAAGGCTGTCGTGAAGCCGTCTGCGAAAGACACCACCTGTGCTCGTCGCCCACCTTCGTTTCATTAGCCGCGCAAAAACCAATCAAAGCCGGGTAGAGAAATGCTGAGAGGCATCTGACGTCATGCTGAAGGTATGTTTAAGTATACTGCAGTATAACTGAAGTATACTGAAGTACTTGGTATGCTGAAGTACATGATCGAGCGAAAAAGAACGCACGAAAACCAACGACAGGTACGGTTATCGATTGTCGGAATCAGATGTCAAACTACATGAAATAAGAAACTTGAGAGCTAACCTTCACCTGGCCGATACAGAAATCGCAAACGCAGAGAAGAGACAAGGCCGTTCAATTTCGCCTTGCAACCACAGGTCTAAGTCTATCTCCACCAGCCTACTTAGTCGCTTAAGTCTATCTTAACTATTAAAAAGTAGGCTACGAGTAGTGGATAGCGACATAAAACCAGCACAATACTTCCAAGTATATACTTTCAGGTTCAACATATTCTCTCAGGCCCGCATTGATCAAATCGACGGGACTAAAGCTAGTGGGTAGTAATATGTAACCAACGTAATATATCAGTATACTTTCGGGTTCGATGAAATCTCACGAGCCCACATTGATCTTATTTCGGGGCTAAGTAGGCTCCTGAGTAGTGCTATATATCCAACATCACATGTCGCAAACGTTGCGTCAAAGTGCTATATAGCCAACATCACCCGTCTCAAACGTAGCGACGCGCACGGTATGTACAAGTGTATGCCGTGCTTGCGCACCGACGGAGTCTGCCCCGAAACACAATGTTCAGTACCAGGTATGCCATTATGTTGATTGTGTTGTTCTCCCCTCTTTGCAACATTAATTGACTACTATGACCAACCAGTACCAGTTTTGCCCTCGTCCCAGGTTGATTATTTTATAGCATACGAGTATATTACCGTAGTCTCTCGACTATACTGCTACCCCGAATTGCCTATGGACGGAGTACAGGGTATATACAGTATTGTCCTCGGGAGGAGACCGAGCTACCTACACCTCCACACCCACACCCCTGAACTCGGTAGGAGCCCGGGGCCAGCATCTCTTCACACCCTACATGATGGATGGACTATGTTGAACAAACAAAAAATGGAAACAGAGTGATATTATGTGCGCCATAGTCGGTGGCGTTCCCAAACCTCTACGTCGGTTACATGTTACGGTTCGAGTAAGAACATGCATGCCTACACCTCAGTGGGAAACCGGTGGATATCACCAGAAGATACGTAGTCCCCAGACACCACAGGTACTGTTACCGAGATCGTCACAAATCCGCCAGTCCACCTTCCTTAACCAAACTCTGCTCGAAACACGATATGTACACGTCACGCCTTGGTCGGTTTTTTTTTGTGTGTGTGTACCGTCCCCCTTGCAGCTACTGGATAGCCTGCTTGCGGCTCTGCCTACACCACGACCCTCGCTCCCAGCGTCCCCATCATCCCCAGCAAGGTTCAGCCTCCCTCCCGTGGGGCAAACCCCTACACAAGGGGGGGGGTGCTACGTGCGGACAAGGAGTGAAGTCGTTTTCGCGGTGGTCAGAAAACAAGAGCTACTCAGTTGCAGGGATGACGCTGATCTCCAGGCTCTCAAGGCGAGGGCACGGTCTGTGCGCATCAAGGTGACCATGAGCGGGTCCCCGGCCCAACCACATGAGATTATGAGAAAGAAAAGGTTGCACTAAAATGTTGCACTGAAGTGTTGCACTAAACTGTTGCATTGAAATGTCGCAGTGAAATGTTGCAATTGAATCTTGAAATTAGATGTTGCACTGCAATGCTGTAGTGAAATGGTGCAATGAAATGCTGCAGACCAGGCTTACGGTACTTTAAAAAAAACGTAAAATGAACCTTCAGAAGACCACCCACGATATGGTCTACCACTGTAACCTCCATTGACTGTTAATCCTCCCCCACACACACACCAGAAGCAAAACAACTCATTGGACGATACCGTCCATAAGCAAGAAAATAGGTACAAGGCGCCGACGTCCGTCTCACAAGCGGTGCTTACGTCGCAGGATTCAGTTCACCCTTCATGCGACTCACCGAACGCCTCACGGCACTTCGCGCTTGGAGCAAGCGATGTCTGCCTGGTTGGTGAAAACACGACGTGCTTTGTCCCGGCGTAGTAGATATGCGAGGGTCTCGTATGGTCATACGACTACGGCCATGCACGAATTGAGTACACCCCCCCCCTGCGCGACCCCCCCGCTCTTAGGCCGGGATGACCCTCAAGGAAGGAATGCGCGCTATTTCATCCAGCGAGGCACCCCAGGACTGCCCCGCAGATGGACGCAGCGATTGCGAACGTGGGAGACAGCCTATCCTCGGATATCCTGGAGGATGTCCTCGGGGGGCGGATGGACGGACTCGGGCTTTAGAATATTTCAACTCCTCGGCAGGCACATGGGAATCCGTCCGCAGCGAACACGACTGGTAAGAGTACCGCGTACGTACAATACCGTGTATACGTATAAGAAGCGACGTTTCACTTCTTCTTCGAAACGAAAAGATATTCTGTTTTCGTTTTTTTTTGCCATCCGACAAGGTCAGCATGAGCTTCTCTCCAATCACTTACAAAAATTCCAAAAATAGCGAGAAAACCAAGAGAAAACATTGCGGTTGTTGCGCCGGTGTGGCTATTTTTCCTTGGTGCGCCGGATGAATAGATGGGGGGTGATATCATTTAATTACACGTCTTGGGCTAATATGGGGTTTTTTAATTGATTATCTTTAGGAGACGAAATGGAATTATCGCGAGTACCGTGTAGTTGCGTTGTTTCAGCACCACAGGGTTTGAATAAGGGAGTTGGTCTTGGTCTTGATGAGGTTCAGTATTCCTTTGGGGCGAGCTCGCTCTCGTGTGGAAATCGACGTAGGCTTTGTTTTTGTGTGACCAGTAAAGATAGCCGATAATTACGGCATGATTAACGAGGACAGCTGAGTTCAATTGTTTGCGACTATGTAGGCTAGCGGGAAGTTCCATATAACCAACATGCCGTGTGCATAGATGCCCGCGATATGCCGATGCACTTCCCTTCGACGATATCTGGTACCTGGTATGCAATACCGGCGGACTATTAAAGGGACGACAGCCAACAGGTCGCGGAGTATTAGTATTACCCCTGGAAGAAATGGTGACAGCCAAACCCGCCGCTAACTACAATCACCATATTCGCCAGCGCAACTCAAAGGCAACCGTCCACCTACCACCAACTCCTAATTCCGGTCAGCATTGCTCACGTCCACCGGCTACTCGTATTGCGCTATATACGACGTCACGTTCGCATGGCGCCGCATTAAGCCGTTACAGTTACAGTTACGGGTACGGGTACGGTTACAGTTACAGTTTCAAGTACAGTTACGGTTACCGTTACAGGTACAGGTACAGTTACAGTTGCAGTTTCAGTTGCAGTTACATTTACAGTTACAGTTACGGTTACAGTTACAGTTGCACTTACAGTTACAGTTACAGTTATAGTTATAGTTACGGTTACAGTTACAATTACAGGCCGGTAATCAGAACCCACGATGGACTATTTTGACACAGCATAATACTGTACAGTAGGTCCATACTCTGTACTGCAGTAGGTTCATACGGTACAGCATTAGGTTCATACTGTACTGCAGTAGGTTAATACTGTACAGCAGTAGGTTCATACTGTACAGTATTGTACAGTAGGTTCTGATTTCTACCTACATGTTTCCCTCCCGCGATAACTCAACAGGAAAATACTCCTGGCAGCTCCGACCGGTCCTCAGGGAGCGGGCATTGTGATTCACCCTGCCGGTACCACCGAAGATGGCGGCGTTGAAGGCCTTGAAGCCGACTTTTTCGTTGCCATCGCTTCCCCGTCGACACCGCCAGGCGCCAATCGACCTTTGCATTACCTGCATATCACCGTTCCAAGAACCATACCAAGAACCAGTCCAAGAATCATTCCAAGAACCAGTCCAAGAACCATTCTAGGAAAAGTGAAGGAGTCACTTTCTTCATGTGCCTCAAAGGAGAATAACTCGAAGGAGGGCAATATCTCGGGCTGGCGCTACGCCACCGTGGTAACACCGGGTGCGCTCCGGTGTTCGCACGTGGGTGGTAACTCGCAAAGCGGTCAAGTGCTGGTAGGCGGCAACGATGATGGTAATCCAAATTGTACGACTACGACACGCGGGGGGGAGGGAGTGAGAAGCGAACGAGCCAGCCCAACTTCGTCGAAAATGGGCTTGACTGCTTTTGCTTTGGAGAGGACTGGACAGGAGGGGCAGTCTTCATCAGCCACGCAAGGTGTTGGACTCCACAGAACGGTCGGTGGAACGGTCGGTGGAGCGGCCGGCGAAAGAAGGCAGCAGACATATTTTGGGTCAGATGAGGTGTTGCGGGCATCCCCACGCCTTCAGGCGGCCAGACTTAAAACGGCCAGCAATCCTTCGCGTGGGCCGAAAAAAGCCAATGTGCGGCGGTTGGTTGAACATCTAGAGGCCCGGTTGAAGCTTAAGGCTCGATCGGGTGCAGTACGTCGGTAGGGGAAGGTGGCTGGACGCTCCGTCGAATGGTAGTAATAGCAGGAGCAAGCCCCGTTCCAAGTAGAGCTCGTCCAACGGGGCAACGTCGGGGATACTTCTATTTTAGGAGAGTCAGGGCTGTTCACGGGTCGGGTCAATCAAACCTCGCAGATCGGGTCGGTTTAGGTTCAGTCGGGTCAGGTTGATCCGACCCGACCCGACACGACCCGTGATATTTGGGAAAGCTTCTGACCCGTGAGCCCTGGAATCTCTCCCCTTTAGAGCATCAACGGCGTTTTTTCGAAGCCTTGAATTGGATTGGAAATAGTTTGGCCTGATTTTGGCAGAGGTAAAAAGAGTCAACGAATAGTGGAGTTTCACAATGAAATAAGTTGCCGTGTGCGCGCGACGGATGGATGGACTGGCCAACACCCAGCACTGCAATTAAAGGGAACTGCGCTATTTTTCATACCCAGAGAGTATAGCGAGAAGTACCGGGTAATTGGAGTCCTGGTTGGACCTGCTTAAGACCACGCACGTTTAACACCACTCTCGAAATGTACACGTCTTCGAACGTGCTAAGACTCGGGTTCGTTTCAAAGCTCGACCGACCGACCGACCGACCGACCGACCGACCGACCGACCGACCCTGCTGGTACCTCTCCGACCCTGAGATATAATCCTACTATGATGTGATGCTAAGTTATATTCGTCCAGAGCGCCTCACCCGAAGAAAGCTTAAAACACCCCCGAATAACTCAATCGATCAGCGATCACAACAACATGTCCGAGGGAGCAATCGTCATAGTCCCCGATCCGCCGACGGAACTAACTCCACCCCTCTCGTGGGCCTTTGGGGCGGGAAGGGAGATTTCTTGTTTTAGAAGGGGTGCAGTCTACATTAACTTCAGCATAACAAATAACTCCAGAATTTCTTTTCGGTCTGACTTTCGAAGGGCTCATTGTCTTCTTAACCCTTGCGGAGCCCAGAGACAACGGCCTCAACATGATAACATGATACTTATTACATACGTTTGGTCTTCTTAAACGTCGTCAAGTAGAAGGGTGAGCTCGCAGCACCACGACGAGTAGGATCAAGCTGCGCCCGTGTCTCGCACGACTGGTTCAATTGCCGTTCAGACACCAACTCTAACCCGGTTATCCGGCCACCAACATCAACCATGGTAGCAGTGAGTGGCCGGTGCTGCAAAGGTCCATTTGTCGTTTATAGACCCATGCTACGATAGAGGTGCACCACATTTTTTCCGAGGCTCTTCACTTAAGGAGCTCCATATCACACCCGAAAACTGTTTTTGACTTATTTAACTGAAAGGGCAGCCCGATGAGCAAACCCACGGACAAGGCCTTTAAAAAACTGATATTGCTAAACAAGAGTGACATTCCGACGATTTTGGGTTAAGGAGCCCTGTCATTCAGAAACAAAAAAGCCAAAAAGTGCAACCTCTATCGTAGCACGCGTCCCGAGCGGAGGGTGAACTGCATCCTACCAAAACCTACACTTGTGAGACGGAGTTCGGCACCTTTGCACCTTGTGCCTACTTTCTTGCATAGGGATGATATCGTTCCACGAGTTGATTTGTTTTCTGGTGAGTCCATGTCCAGAGACAGCAATGGGAGGGCAAACACATCTTCTTCACTACTCGTGACGGGGGTTTACTCAATAACTTTGCGAAGGCCAATCACATGGCGTCCACTCAATAATAGCACGCGGTAGCTTAATGCTTTGAGTAGAGCGTATGATTGAGGCCTGTGAACTGATCGTTGATGCGAGTAAGCAAGTCGTCGAGAACCGAAGCGATGCTTTGAGGTGCACTTCGCTCGTTGCACGTGGCACTAGACACCAAGAAGACTCGAAAGTCCCGAAGAATGTCGGAGAAAGGAGTCCCGTTAGCTACACCGAACCACTGCAACTTAGCTAACGTAGCGGTGTGAACCCTGTGGTCAAAGGGCTTGCGCAGGGGCCTCAGGGTCAGCTGGGAAGCTACCGGATCACTGGCTCCCGTGCCCTTGTTTCGAACCACCTGTCCGAACAAGTCATCGGAAAGGCGAGAGAGGCCATCAGTGGAGGGTTTGTCATCAGAGATGATGTTACAAATACTTTGCAAAGCGGGCGGTCCTAACCACGGATGCAGTGGTCAGATGCGAGACCATCGTCACAGTTTTCGTCGCAAAGCAACAGTAGCATGTTGCTAAGGCGAGCTGTAAACTGCGCGTCAACTATTGGGCGCATTCAGCGCTGTCCGACAACGAAATAAATAGCATGAGCCATATTCGCTCGACCTCAAATGATAAAAAACCAGGTGCTTGATTTCGTAAGCGCATTGCATTCAGGCAACATGCACGGTTTCACACACTCCACTGAGAAAACCGCTTCGTCAGCGTGAAGAAGGCGTGCAGTGGTTGACGACCAAGGCTGGCCAGCGGCCGAAGTTAAAATCAGGGAGGCCGACGCCTTGGGAGCTGTGCGCTGCGAAAACTAAATAGAAGGCGATTAATCAAAACTGCGAAGGACAGTATCTGTTGCCTGGGGAGTTTGAGTGTCTCAACAGCTGGTGACCCCGACGGCAACGACGTGCGCTCCGCCTTGGGCTTGTACGACGGCGCGGGCATGGTAGCCCTCCCTCTGATGTAGTCCGTCTCACAAGCGGTTCATAGTAGGATGAAGTTGACCCTCCATGCGACTCGCTGAACACCTTATGGCGCTTCGCGCTTGGTGCAAGCAATGTCTCTCTGGTTGGTGAAAACCAAGCAATGTCTGTCTGGTTGGTGAAAACCCGACGTGCTCCGTCCTGACTCTCCTGGTAGTGGGGATGCGAGGATCTATAGTAATACGACTACGGCCATTCACGTATTGAGTACACCTCCCTCTGATGTCCCGCTGACGATGGAGATTTGGCACTTAGACGGACGCTTAGTCTTTGAGAGGCGTTTCGTTTGAGTGCCGCTGTCGCCGGTGCCTCCAGAAACCGAAGAACGATAAGAAGCAGGGTTGAGACGACGGAGATCAGCGCCACAGTTGTCGTGGTCCGGACGGAGACGTTGGACGCTGTGGCCACCATCGCCATTGCTTGGTGGGGGCGACGCCACCTTGGGGTGGTGTATTCGTGGTCACGGCCGGAGGGCGGGGAGATCGTGGCCCGCAGGGTTCAGGAACTCGAGAAGGGGGTCCGGACGAACAGAAGATTGGGCGGGGGTGATCGGTGATGGCCAAAAGGGGTCAAAAGTCTGCTTCGCGTATGCTCCGGGCAGCGCGAGCAGGAGGTGTTCCGAAGCGACGGCGGCGGCGGGGTGGTTAGCGTTGTTGTTGATGCTGAATGTGAGGGCGTGGCCGAGAGTTACGCGGCGTATACGGTCGGAGGACGATGTCCGCGACGAAGGCGGTGCTGGCCACTGCGATGACGTCAGAGGTGATGAACCGACTTGGTGTACCTTAAAATCAGACACCGAGGTGGCAAAGAAATCATCGTCGACCGGTTGGTGGCAGTGGGACCATGAACCGAGAGGTGCAGACTTGGAGAACAGTTTATTCTTATAGGAAGCCCGTTGCCGACGAAACCGATTGGGAGTTGATTGAACTGAGTGTGGCGTCAGTATGTCGACAGCACGCGCTCCGTTCGGAGGCGCAAGGTATCATCCTCTTCGGTGGTCGTCGTGACCGCCCAAGGTTGGTGTTGGCCGTCGACCAGAAGGTAATGCTTCGAAACACAATCTAACCCCTAACTGTCCGTAGACCAGTATCGATCACAGGGTATCGAATACATCCCGTGCGTGTCTAGAGTCCGTGATACAAGGATACGGCTCAGACCCCTCTTCTCCTCTTCGACGACACGGCGGCAGGCCACGTAGTCCAAACGGACACGTTACCACAGCAATATTCATACAAACACGTTCTAACGTGTTACCGGGCCGGGGTTGCTGGAGGGGTGTCGCAATGTCGGAAGAGGACGAGCTGCCCCGGCAGCAGCTTGAGGATATGAGGATGGAAAGGGAGTGGTGCTGGGCAGCAGCAGGAACGGCAATGGAGGTGCTGGACAGCAGCAGCGGCAGCGGCAGTGTAGAGGCACCGGGAAGTAACAGCAGCGGCAGCATGGAAGTGGTGGACAACAGCGGCAACGCGGGGGCGGAGGCCACCGTTACCGGCACCAGCAACGACCTCAGCAGCAGCAGAAGCAGAAGCAGCAGCAGCCTTAGGCTGGTATGCCAGCGGTGTTTGGTGGCGGCGTTGGTGTGCCACAAACGGGAGTTTGGCTACAGCAGCAGGGTAGCATAATCATGCACGGCGACGACGGCGAGGAAGGGGGGTGGCGAGCGGGACAGTGAGGGGGTGAACGGCACGAAGGCGGCGGAATACAGTGGGCCGGCGCATGGCATGAGGACCGTGGGTTTTAGGGAGCGGTATAGCTCAGGGGCCGCCAGGGGAATGAGGCGGAGGGACCTACGTGGGCGGACTGCCTTCCGACACTGACACAGTGTCTTGGTATGCGGCATGAGGCGTCTTGGCGTGGGAAGTGTGATGGTGATACGTTTATTGTGCGTTTGGTGGAGACGGGGGCCGTTTCCATCGTATAATAGTAGTAGTAGTAGTAGTAATAGTAGTATACGTAGATAATCGTTTGGCGATGGGGCTTAAGAGCAGGTGTGACACGTTTGTGAGGGCCTGAACTAGAGTTCGTTCTTCAACAGCCTGGGGGAGTTGCGCGGTGGTACGCAGGTTGCCGATTTCCTCGAGACTGAGATGCAGGGGCGTTGACGATATCACAGCCGGCTTTCACTGAAGCTACCGTACAGAAACTCGGTGTCACTCATGGCAAGATTTTTTCTATAGTGTTTGAAGCGAAGCTTGAAGTGTTTGACAAGGATGAGCCAGACGTTCAAGAGCCCTTTCGGTCGTTGGTAGGGAATATGATGTGGCCGGCAAACCAGACTCGCCCGGACATCCGCAACGTGGTTTGAACGGATAGCAAGGTATTCTGCAGCGCCAACGTTATAGCATTGACAGGCCCCGTTGCTCATCTCGACATACATTAACTCTACGAGTAGTTGCGGTATTCGTTTGAGCGGGATATGGGTGATGGAGTTCAGTTGGAGTCAATGTGGATGCGGACTGTGTACACAAGGCTACTGACCGGAGGTCTGTATATTGTGCAGTTGTGATGCGCGCTGGTGCCTGCGCCTGTTGATTTGAGATTTTCAGTATGACAGTCGCCTATCAGTTTCGTGCCGATTCGGGCTATTAACTTATCGTAGGATACCTACAGCAGTACTGTACTTGGCCGGCCTTCTTGATGGTAGACTGTGAGCTCTTACGTACGAGCTCACTTCTAGGCTTGCCTCTACTCTGCTGGGAGACTAATATAATGGCTTGAAAGCTATCCCGCTTGGAGCTAACGAACACTCTAGAGGACGCATTCGGTCTAGCCTCATGGGGGATCTACGGGTCAGCAGGATTGGAACAGGGTCATGCTCTCGAAGAATCTGAAGGAAGAAAGCGCAGGTGATCGGAAGTAGCGTGGAAAATCTCACAGAGAGTTTGGTGGGAAGGTCCGTGTTTTTGGAGCCAGCCTTTTTGGAGACCAGCGGAGGCGAGTAGCAAGGCGCAAGGAGGTGTCCGGAGGGGAGAAGGAGGCAGCCACCGCTGGTACGGCAGGGAGAAATGCTGTACCGCCATCGTCGGAATTCTTCGATTGCGCAAGAGGGAGCAGGGAGGGCCTCTCGATGGACGAGTTGTCTTCTGATATCCCGAGGATGATGTTATGGTGGCGACGACGGTTTTAAGGAGCAGCTACGAAACTGCTGTAACGGTACAACAGTAGTAGCTTAAGCCCTAGGCAGGGAGCAGCAGCAGCTTCTGCCCATGTATAAGCATAACCTAGGGCATTCCCACTGTATACAGCGGCCAGGGGGGTTTACCGCAGCTGCTAAAAGCCCTACGGCGGATGTACAGTCGTCGACACCCCCGCCGTTTGTTGCGAGAGGGGGACTTCAAGTCGTACCACATGTATTTTCGGTACGCACTCCACTTCAGAAGATTGGTTGTGGAGGCAGCAGATATGAGGTTATCACTCAACGAGGGTACATGTCTGCATACGAGGTCCGCGAGAAGACGCACGGTCGCCAAGCCGTGCGCAACCCGCTGGGAGGATTAGGCGGGGAAAGTCGCGCGGCATACCATAGTCGCGTGTACTCTGCTGCGGCGAGTTCAGCGGCAGAGAGAGCAGGCACGTGGATATCGGGTGCTGACTGGAGAACTACTACAACGAGGGAAAACGCGTCCGCATGGCAGCAAGTCGAGCGGCATAATAACCGCACGCGCTCCACGACAGCAGTAGCAACAGCAGCGGGAAGACTGTGGAGGGCCGTGGAGGTGATAGACGAGTGGAAAAACGTCCGCTGGAGCTTTTTGTGTTTCGGCAACATCACGGGGCGGGGGAGTAACGTCTGGTCTAGTGGGTTTTCGTAGGAGTGATTTGATGCGATGGTAGTGTACACCTGTGTCGGTCGAAAATAATTGAATGGTTTTCTCGATCGTACAGATTTGGAGATGTATCATTTACGACCGGGTAGGGACTTCCGTGGTATGATTTATCGTTCGTCCCGGGTAGGGTCGTGGATGATTGGAGATGTACCGTTTGCGATTCGGATTAGGTTTCTGAATGGTGGGAAATTATCGCTCGTTCCGTGTAGAGTCGCAGATGGTAGAAATTATACCGTTTGCGACTGGGTTTGTATTTCAGAGTGGTAGGAAAATTATCGTTCGTTCAGGGAAAAAATCGTGGATGGTAGAAAATGTATCGTTTGTGACTGGGTTTGGATTTGAGAATGATAGGGAAGTTATCATTCGTTCCGGGAAAAAGTCGTGGATGGTAGAAAATGTATCGTTTGGGTTAATCTTGACCTCTCCCCCGGGTAGTTTAGAGAAATGTGTTTTCATGATCAAATCAAACAGTTTGACAAATCCAACGTGACTTTGTGGTCGAGTACTCGTAGGTCAGTAGTCCTGACAACGACTTAGGACGGACATTTCCAGGATTTTTTTACTCACTATTAGTGTAGGGCGGAAAATCACGATTCTCTTGTCGGAATGTTACAAAACAAAAACAAACGCGGCGCAGCCGCCTTTCCGGCCCATTTCTGGCCCGTTTTGGGTCCGGGTTGGGATCAGGGCTAGGGTTAGGGTTAGGGTTAGGGGTTGGGTTGGGTCTACGTCCGTCCGTGGCTTGATCCCACCTTTGGAAGGGCTTCCTATTAATAGCGCAAACAATCAACAACACGACCGCTGGAAGATCCCTCCTAAGTCGTTGCCAAGAAGGCTCTCGTAGGTATAACCTATAATGTTGTGCCGTGGGTTCGATCTCACATTCCTTCATATTTATTATTTTCGAGCCTGTGCGCCGGAGGGTATTATGAAAGGTTATACTATTAATAGTGAGTGCTGCAAGAAGTATATACTACTCGTAGCACGTAGGCGAGGGGAAGCGCCCCTGTATGGGATTACGCTTCATATAGACAGACCCAGAAGGAGACTGGTAGGACTGAAGTTCATACGTTTTTTAATGGTTAGGAGGGAGTAAGGGTGAGTATGACTTGGGAAGGGTTTACTTATGTTGTTGGGTGGTATGGATGGAGCCTGAGCAATGTTTTAGCAGGTATCTCTTCTTACTCTGTGGTCTAATTGGTAGTGCTACACATATAACCTGCGTTGTTCTAGTTGTTCTTTTCGAGCCTGTGTGCTGGAGACACCTTGAATGGTCATGGGCTACGATACGTGGTGTGCTCCTAGATACTACAAGTACCTGGCGGAAATAGAGTTTATGCACATTCATGGATGATTGCAGTGCTACCAGTATTGTCTTCCAGAGATGATGGATGGCTGATTGTTGGGGATGATGGATTATTGGTGAAGTGATTTTTTTCCAAAATTTTGATACTTTGATGAATGGTTGAAGTCTTGTTCACGAAAAAGAAAATATGGGACATTTTGAGGATTTTTTTTATTGATTTTGCAAGTTGTAAGTTGGTTTGCATTTGTCCTTGGCATTTGCGATAAAGCATGGTGGTTTCGCAGATGACCGGACAGCTCTCGTAGCTGGGAAGGAGTGGTTGTTATGCTGTTCGCTTGTGTCAGGTGCTGAAGTGGAAGAATATCAGCAGTATAATAACTATTTATTCGATTAAAAGGAGAGTCGTAGTAAGCATAGGGCCAAACAGGGAGAGTTTTTCGGTTTTGTGTTCTATCACGAAGAACGCATACTTTTTCGGTTATTTTTAGCGCCGAGTAAATTATATGTTGCAGTCGTGCGAGAAAGAAGTTATTCTATCTCGTCTTACCGCCCATCGAGGCGGGATTAAGGGGGTGGGGCAAACAGGAGATTTTTGTCCGGATTCCTCGCGATCTCTGACATTGTAGTTTTCGCTTTTGTTTTTTCTTTTGAGGCGCGGCTGTTGTATTCCCTTACGTCTGCAACATTTTTTGATGGGAGTTTGGGAGAGGTTTTGGCTCGTAGGGACAGGTGTCCTCTTGCCATCGGCGTTGATTTTTGAATGATGTCGTGGAATTGTGTCCTATTGTCTTGGCTCTTCACTGCTGTGACGCAAAGAGCCAGGGAGGGTGTTCGAATGGACTCTGCAGTTGACGGTTTCGTGCCGGTCCGGGCTATTGGTCTATCATGGAACACTTACGATCGTAGTATTCGGAAGGCATTTGTTGGTAGACTTCTGAGCTCGTGCTGAGCTCGTGCGTGAGGCCTGTGTGCTCACTCCTGCGTGTCTCTACCTTGTGGGCGACCAATGATACATGACCTAAAACACCCATGCATAGGCTGCCATGCAGTCTAGGCCACTTTTTGCCTGGGGCTAACGAACACCTCCCTCGTGGCACACGCCGGCAAGGTACTCCTCAAAGTCATTGTGGGCCGCCTCAGCGACTACTGCGAACGGGAATGACCCCAGCGCTCGACGGTCGACAGATGTTCGTGGTGCGACAAGTACAGGAACTGGCGAGGAAGAAGGACACCCCGCTGTTTATATGCTGCATCGACCTCACCAAAGCCTATAACTCCGTAACCGAACTCTGCTGTGGACTATGCTGGATCGAGTTGGCGTGCCACCGAGAATGCTCGCCGTCATCCGCCAATTCCACGACGGCATGCGAGTATGCGTGCAGGTGGATGATGGCGAGTGCTCAGATATGGTCGACGCGGAGAAGGGGCTTTGACAAGGGTGTGTGCTTGCGCCTTTGCTGTTCGACATGTTTTTCATGGCGGTGCTGCGCGTGACGGAGAAACGTTTGACCGCTGATGCAATCATTATAGACAGCAGGGTGCAACTCCAACGAAATATGGAGAAGGGGGGAAAACAGAAGAGGGGAAGGTACGTGCCGGAAACGTAGACGGACAGGAGAAGGAGGAATAGGCTCAGACGTCGTGAGGAATGCTGTACGCTGACGATGCGGGTACTGTATTGCGATCGCCAAACGAACTGGAGAGGATGGTGACGTTGACTGCGACTGCTTGTGGCACGGTCGGGCTGGCAGTCTCGGAGGCCAAGACGGAGACAATGTGCTTGCAAATGAAAGATGAGGAGAACGTACTGTTCACGGTCCCTGCAGCTGGCCAGGTGAACGAACAAACGCCCGAGTTTGTGTACTTGGGGCGGGGCTATCAGCGCAGATTGGGACGGCAAAAGTGTCGAGATAACGCGTCGACTCCAGAGGGTATGGGTGTGCTTCGGGAGGTATACGCTGGAAATCTATGGCCATCCGGGCGTGCGCTTACGCCTGAAGGTGCCGATACTGAGAGCCGAGGTAATTGAGACACTATTCCACGGGGGCGTCACGTGGAGCCCAACCAAGGCTGATTGCGGCAAGCTAGGGCAGGTCCACCACCAGATCCTCCTCCGATGCCTCGGCTGGCGGAAACGAAAGCGTAAATATCACACCCTACCCTATGTCAACACGCTCCTCAACACTGAGCTCCGAAAGCGTTGATACGACGGTGCGCAGACGAAGGACATTGCTCGCGGACTTCGTGGCACGCATGGGAGCGGAGCACCTGCTAAGGAGGGTGATGTACGGGGAGATGCTTGGGGGTAAGGGGCTCTCCGGGGGACAGGAGTGGGACTGGATGAGGCACCTTGAAAAGGACCTTAAGGCGTTCGGCATCAAGTCCAAAGGGTGGCGCGAGGCTGCACAGAAGGTCGGCAGATGGTTCCAACTGGTCGAGAAAGGGGCGGAGGTCTTCATGCCGAGCTGGCATGACAACGAGAGGAAGACAACGGCAGAGCGACACCATATGGCTGCAACCGCGACTCCATCCGTTGGCG
>JAYJME010001280.1:0-17071 GCA_036873775.1 Costaria costata
AAATAAATCATACAGGTTCGGGGCGGGGGGGCGCGGGAGCGGGGAACGGGAGGGGGGTCAAAAGAGACTGTGCTGTAAACAAGAAGCAACATATCGAGCGGGATGTCGGGTACTGGTATGACATTGTGGTCATGTGTCAGGTAAATTGATCACCCATGGTCGTTCCCAGCAACATATTGATATTTGTATTGGTGGGCTTCGATACGCCTGGTGGACTTCGATACGCCTAATATTTTTAATAGATACATAACATAAAAACGTCAGCTGTGAGACCGAAGATCTTGTGGAAGTTCGTCTTCGCAGGCTGCGTGGGATACTTCGAATGTATATGCAATGAAGATCATATTAAATTTGCACGCCATTCGTCAGAACAAGTCAACTTGATCATTAGCGGCGCGAAATAGGTGTCATGAAGATCGTAGCCAGCAGGGGTGGGTATGGTATACCGGAGCCAGGTTCTGGGGTTGCAGACTTTATTTTGGGTTCGTTTTCGTTTTCCTTCAAATCCTCGTATTCCCTGCATTTCGGTTGCTGTCGTATTACGCCTGTCGTGCCCAGTACGATCACATGGCATATCATTCGCTAGTCCATCACGATGCATCATCTCTGTGTGGCAGTTTGTGACCACAAAACGTGTATGGATGTCCATAGTAGCACGAACAATATGGATGGGTGTGCTGGATGTCGACGGGCGTAAGCGCAGTTGAACGTGAAGAACACCCAAAGATAAGTTCGAAAACACGGACTAGGTATAGCTCTTTTTGTTTAAACAGCGGTTGGGGCATTTTTTGTAACATGTTGGTTGTTCGCTACTTGTAAATAAAGTTTTTAACATTAATTATCCGAAATTTGTGTATCCTGAGGAAATAGTGTTTGGGCGAGAGAGTCGATACGTACCCTACCTACCCACTCCAATAAAGATAACGTACGTAACTCTTGAATATAACTAAACTAAATCTAACGATTTTTTCATTAGCCCGTCCTTCCCCTGGTTTAGCGTTGCCGTGCGTTATGTGACCCCGGATTTGAGTAACAGATATGAAGACGTGGAGAAAGCAACAACCAGTGCACATGCGTGTGCGCGGGTGTATTCCCATCTGTCCGTTCTTCAAAACATCGACATCCAGCACACCTATAAAGTAGTGTCGGCGATGATTCTTCGCCCAGGCGATATACGCGCCATCTGGTCACAAACTACAACACAAAGATAAAGCATCGAAATAAGTGAAAGAGCGCAATGCATTTGTTGAAAACCATATGGCAAGCAAGAGACACCAAACCGAACGATTGGTACGATGCGACGGTAGCGCACTGTTAACGACACATCCCATTATTGCATATCGTACGGTAAGAGTGCTGGCCAAACCACGGGGCGGGGTCTGCTTTTACTGCTCCACTCTTTTCTTTCCGAAACGGTGAATTTCAAACACAGCATTCACAGGGTGGAAAATTTCATCGTCGTGACTGAGAGTTTTGTGCACGCAACTGCACGAAAACATAATTTCCGCAGACTCGTCAGCTCACCCGATCTAAAAGCGCGCAGGAATCTCGCAGAAGCTGTTTTCCGCAAACGCGGTGCGCCAAGTCGGACAGTGGTCGTTAATTTCTTACATGTGGCGAGAAGCACGGCATGAGGATCGCTCGAGGCCAACGGTTGCGTTTCGTGGCGGTGTTGGTGCTGCCAGTTAGTCGATGTTTGTGTTGTGGGCGCGTAGGGGTGTGGTTGGTGCGGTGCGGCGTCGATGGACCGACGCTGCATGCACGTGGGCCTAACGGTGTTATTGCAGGTAAGACCTTTACAAGTTTACCTATTATCACATTATCGAACATCACGTCACGGCAGGTGCCAGCACCTCCCAGGTGTTGACGACCGACTGTACATATTATATCTAGTAGATTTTCCAGATGCGATACAATTTGCACTCAACAGTCGAGTCCTTTTCGTAAACCACCTGCTCTTGAGTCATATTGCGGGCAATCCTCCAGCCCTCCCCCTACCGTTTGTGCCTTCCTTTCCGTTAAAGAGACATACTATTATTTATTCCCGTCGTCGGTAGGCGTGGAAATGTGCATAGGAATACTTCTTATTACGGGGGATGTTAGAAAATAGAACCGCATTGTTAGCAAAAATAGAGAAATATATAGGTTTTGGTGTCTGCAGTATAATATATTGTGTCTACAGTAGATCCCATTGTGTCTGCAACAGGTCGTATTATTCACTATGGTCCCACGTAATAGCGCATTGATTGGGCAAAACGTGAACGGTCTAAGGGCGGCCGGACCACTACAGGAGGCCGATCTTCGCATTGCGTTCGACGCAGGCAAGAAGCTCGGCGGACGAAATACCACGCAACAAGTGAAAATATACACCCGGAAAACACATCGAATTACAAGATACCCAGATTAACGCGTCAGCGCAACTGCGCACCATCTGATTGATGCCCTGGTTGCAACGAAACAAGTTTAAGAGGTTCCGAGACCACGAAGAGTCATCGTTGCGCGTTCTTGACGCTCGGCTCCTACCTGCATTACAGGTAGGTGGGCTCGTCAGGTACTAACACGAACCTCAAAACGAAAGTGTTAAAATAGCGGCTGTGCGACCAACCTTACTGGACTGCGCCAAAATCATGTGCGTCACTTCAAAGTTTGACGCAATCTGTTAAGATTGGTCGGAGAACACTAGTACAAATCGAAACTCTTACACACGATCCTCCCCCGATCTATTTTTACCACCTTTATTGCCCTTTGCCTCAACCCCAAAGGAAGACATTCTACGCTCGAAATCCAGTTTAACACCAGATATTTTGGTGCCTAGACTTTCAAGCTACGCAGCTCGTGCTAGGAGGGGGCACTACCTTGTCGCATAATTCGTCCCGCAACGGGCGGAATCTGAAAGAAAATATTTGAACCAACGCTACAAGAGTGGGCTATATTACAGTACGGTCGTGGTGGAGTGGTGTCCGAACATTGTGGCGTATATATCTAGATCGGTCATTTGCGATGGAGTCGCTATTTTTGGTTTATTGGGTATATTTCGAATTGCGTCGGCGTTACCATTTTCTGGGTCGTGGGAGAATGAGACACTTCCCCTCGGCCAGATTAAAGGTATCGCAGCCTCTAGCAATATCCTGAGTGTCTCGCCAACATTGGTTTACCATATATCTCTACTATTATAACAGCCGGGTTTGTAACCACATTGTAGTATGACCTACATACTGCTGTGGTCTCAGATGACCAAGTCTCAAATTGACACCGTAATATTGGACTCCTCCAAACCCATTCTACGATAGAGGAGCGCCGTTTGTTTTTTCTGAGGCTCTTTACTTATATCCTCACAGGATCTTATCTACCCTCGACCCCCGGGTTTCCGGCTCACTCCAATATCAAGGTGTTTGATGGACTACAAAATCCCGCCTTTTTCTTATCACGCTGCGCTTGGGCTTTCGGCTGGTTCTTGCCTTAAAAGAGAGCGGGTGTCCAATATAAGCGTCTTGTCTACAGCAGCTTGTGAGTATTCCCAGGTAGCTCGGTCGCAGTTTGTCAACGGAGGTCTACACCTCGACCTTGGGATGCTGCAGTGGCCGAAATTGGTCGGAATTTGGAAGACATGAAAGGCGACAAAAGTTCAACCGCCAACTGAATGTTCGCACTTCACTTGCCGACAGCTACGTTTCACGACAAGCGACCACAGCCGTTCAAATTACGTAACGCTCAGTGAGGGGTACTCGAGGGCATCGGGTGCACCAGACAGCAGCCGTACGCAGCAAGAAACGACCCGCGAGGTGACTTCGTGAGGTCCAAGTTGCAGCCAGCATCACAAACAATCCAAGACCAAATTGCAAATTCAACGATTTGGTATTTTTGCGCGCTATTATACGTAGTACCATGGGTACAACACGTAGGGTTTAAAATGCGGCTTTTACCAGACGTTAGCTGACGATTTCGCGGATCGTTTGAAGAACTAACCTAGCGTACACGAACAAACGTCGGCCGGGCGCATTTTGTTCCCGTTTGAGGTAGTTAAGTATTGGGCTAAAAACAGAGCAAAAAAGGGCAAACAAACTCTGGATTCTTCTACATTTACATCAGGTATAAAAATTTGACCATTAGGGATCTTTCTTGTGAAACGTTTAACTTTATTTCCAAATCGTTTGTAATTTTTGCCGAAACACCTGCACGCGCATACTTGGCAACATATTCCATAGGGTTCCTGCGTGGCCTTAAAAGCCCTATATCACGCCCAAAAACAGTTTTTATATAAACTAGAAGGTGAGGTCGATCAACAAATCCATGGACTAGGCTTTTAAAACAATCATACTGATAAACAATAATTGCATTCCGACGATTCTGGGTGAAGGAGCAGCGTTAGTCGGAAAAAATAGGCCAAAAGGTGCAATATCTATCGTAGCATGCGACTCTAACACGGGTAAAAATGAGAGTGTTGTTGCAGCTATACCCTTGGATATGTTCTTACCCATTTGCACTTCCCCCAGCTGACTCCCCTAAGCTGAGTCCACCTGAAACATTGCTCAAAGAGCCCGACTGAGCTTGACCATTTTTACAATTTTGTCACTGCGATACGAAGAAGCGGTGGCGTGAACGGGAAAACCTAGCGTACTACGACATCAAGTCCCAACTGAACGGCGATAACAGCGCCGTCCTCTTTGAATGACGACCCCGGCCCGCGAACCTCAAATCAAGACCGGTGAAAGTCCAATCCGATCCCGATCGCCCACAATACCCCAAACCCGTGCCTCTATCTTGTTTGTCCCTTGGCATCACACGATTCCGACCGTGTGACGTTGGCGCAAACCACGACGTCCACATGCGCCAGGCAACGCTATAATTGCACCGCTCCCCAGTCAGTGGTTATGCCTCCCGCCGTCGTCACCCCCGGGGGCTCTCCTGCTGCCGCCGTTTCTTGGGCGGCCGACCCTCACGCGCCCACTCGATGCCGTACGAAGACACTGGCCGCGGTTGCTGCTTGAACTTGTAATTCGCGTGCAAGTTATGTCAACGATGCAAGCCACACCCCTACTGTAGATGGGTGCACGTGGCAACGAGGGACAAGGGCATAAGATCAACAGCGTTTTGGTTTTCATAGGTTTGGGGTGGCAGAGGTGACTCTTCTATCCGCTACCACGATACTGCCGATGTAGGTTAATCCTCTAAAGAGCAAGCAATGAGCGGGGACAGCAAACAACACGGTACCAGGAACGTCGACAGAGTGGAGCGACCAGGCAGCTTCGCTCCCGCCCCTCACGTGTACAAATAGCTGTTGTCATGTGAGTTACCTCTGCCCCGGTTGCAGCGCTGTCCTTGATGTGCTTATTCGACATGGCGCACGATTCCGCGCCAATATATGGAGTCGTGTGTCCCGAATCTAGTGATAACTCTCTAACCAACAGATGTTCAAGAAAAAGAAGGAACGCATGGCATCGAGATGGTTGCGTCGCCAAGCGTTACAAACAGGTTTCGTTTCGTTTGGGCGTCGCTGTCTCGTGTTCATCGGTTTGTGTGTTGAGGTGTTTGGTCTCTCTCTCTGTCTCTCGGTTTGTTCCCTCGAGTTTCGCCCAGTCAGTGTACGTGTTGTGATGCGATAATCGGATGATGGTTCGTACAACGATATCGTCTGGCATCGACACAGAGGCTGTATACCATGGTCTTCATTCACCCTTGGCAGGTTGACAGACTATGGTCGGTACCATGACGCACTAAGATAACGGCACCCGCATCGGAATGCGGTCTCTCTTGAACGAGTAACTATACCCGACACTTCTGCTGGTTGTGCAAAACTTCAATACCCGCATCGAACTACTGTGAGATCTGTAAGAACCTCGTACCTGTCCCCGTGGTACGAGTACCACATATGATCATACCCGTACCCGATATATTGTTTTGTGGGTTGTGTACAACATCCATACCTTATACCCGATCCTTCAGACATTCTGTGGGTTCTGTCGGACGTGCTGTACCCATGTCGTGAGCTTGTGCGAGGTCTATAATGAGCATTACTGTAGTACCCGTACCAGAAACTACTGTAGTGTGAGTTCTGTATGGACCTCGTACCTGAACCCGAATGGTTTGGCGATCTATGCCCGCCCGTGGAACAACGCAGGGGTTACCCGGACGGGCACACCTTTACCAAGGTGCATCTACAGGAAGCAGCACAGTATCCGTACTGTAGGGTGGTACGGAGCTCGCCTCATGGGTTGATGGATCGCCCTGCTTGCAGTAGACTTTGAACCACACATTGTTTCGCCACGCACTGAACTACTGTACATGCCCACTGCCCTGATATTGTTTCGTTTTTGGTCGAAAGTTCCTATTTCCGGCGTTTTCCCACTGACCGTATTTATGCCGTCCGGTCGTTCACAGCATGTACTGTACTGTGTGTAGAGTTGTCCAGCACAACTTCGGATTACTGTTTCCTTTGAAACGTTTGCCTGGAGGCAAGCGGCGCGAAAGATCCACTCGATTGTAGTTCTAGCTGGCTACTTGTTGGTGTTGGACAACAGCAGTATATCTGGAGGTTACGTTCCGGAGAAAAAAAGGAGACAGTTGTAACACGGGTGAATATCACCCCCCGCCTCCCGTGGGTCCGATTAAGGTAGTGGAGTAGTCAACGAGGAAAGCTTTCCTTGTACTCGCAATGGACGGTGTGTTGGCATAAACAAATAATACCGATACATAAAATCCTGAATCAAACATATTTTATCTCAGCATCACCACCATAAAACCCACGACAACACGGCGTTGCTTGCGACAAAAACAAGTCCCGGTTGTTAGCACCGGCCACCCAACTTCCGCAGACGGCGGGTTTGCTGAAATCAATCGTTCTCAAACGGACGATGAGGACGAAACACACTCTGGAAGAGGTGATATCCGTCGTGTGTTTGTGTCCGGTCGGGCTGGGATACGTTGCCAATTTTAGATGGATCCTAAAGGCGATGTCATACGGTAACCGGCGAACATTGACGACCCCGAGACACTTGTCGACCACTAGGCTCACACTGTTACTAATCTGTCGACGTCCCCTGCTGTCGTTCTTTAATCGCTTATCCAACGCCTCGATATTTGCCGCTATTGCAGCGCAGTTCATACATATCAGTCCTGCACGAGGCGACCGAGCTTCATCGACGAAGGAAAACGGGCGCCGATGTGCTGCGAACAACACAGTGCGAACAGTATGGCGGACGTTCGTAACAGGCACTGCCCACCGGATTCCTGGACGAAGCGGCCACTCATGCTGAGGGCAGGAATACGCTGGCGTTCTCACCGCAACATGCTCAGGACGGTGCGGTGGACGATCGAGGCGGACCCTGCTCATATGACTCCTGCACGCGGCGACTGGCCTTCAACAATGCAACCGGCAAGACGGCCCCGTAAGGCCGCCACATGTCGAGGACAGCACGGTGGACATCCGTAGAACATGTTGCTCTTATCATTCTTGCCATCAAGATGAAACTTTCAATGTGTACGGAAGCGAAAACGGCGGCATGACGCTAGCAACTTGTCCAGGAAAGAACGGTGAACGTCCACCATACAAAGCGATAGGCACACAGTCCCGTAAAAAATAGCCGGCCGGGGTAGGGTGTGATCGCAATGTATTTAATCGACGCAAGAGCGATATATCTGGTGGTCTGGCCATTACCTTCAAAAACGAGTGTACGGTCACGTGTTGAAGGAGCAAATACCGATTGGTACTTGATGTGAAGCAACCCACCGACTGCCTTTACCATGGCCCCGTCAACAGCGGGTTCGTGGCCCTTTTTGTTTTCGCTTAAAGCGTTATATGCAGTCTGAGTTGATGACACTAGATCTTACGGAGTTCTGATTCTTTGATATAACTGAGTTTTTGTTCTGAGAGCTTCCAAAACCACTCAGTCGGTTATTTGTCCAAATGTGTAGAGTTCGACTGCGATCGTCGACCATAGCCCGTACGGTCGATGTTGCAAGAATTTGGAAGTGGGCCCTTGGCCTCGACGTTTTTATCGTTATCGCCAACTGCAGTCCGATATCTATCTGCATTATGGTGACAACTGTGACTGGCGATATTTGAAACGTATACAGTCCAAACTGTTATAAGCCTACATTTCAAACATTTTGTTGAAATATCCGTTTTTTCTCTTGAATGTCAACAAAGACCGGTAACCTGGCCTCCCCCGCCTGTGATTATACAAATTTAAGTATTCCGTACTCCCATGGTGTTGCCGTTAGTCCTGCCTCGTTCCTGATCCCTATACAAGTCTGTACACTGTTGTGCAATGTTGGGTACGTGGACGTGCTGGCAACAAGAGGGGGTGATGGGTCATGTCGAGGTTCTTATACCTGCCTTAGATAGAGTGGGATATTTTCAAGGGCGACTGCCAAAAAGGCCTTATTATGTCACAGTTGGCGACGGAATTGCCTACATCTTGTTATTGCTGCCACTCGTGTTTTCGCGAAAGGATTAGTTAAAAGAACACGTACTATTAGCGCAAACCTTGTTTCATTGTGAGATTGCAAACACGGGGACCGGTTCCCCTGAACAGCGTTCGTATTACACGCCTTCTAGGTCGAGAATACACCGCATTAACCTGCTCTAATGAACGACTGTTGGCCTATTCCTGCATTATTTAGTCTCACCTCGGTTAGAGGTTGTGCACCGCTGTCAGAGATTTACCTCTTAAACCCCAGTGGAAACTAGCCGTCCATAAAAACAAACACACACTAGGCAGTTACAGCAGGAGTTCGCGGTTGAACGATATGTGCTTAAGGTTTTTACGTCTCCTAAGTGTGTCGTACTTGCGTCGTTCGCCAAACGGAGAGTCGAGAGTACCAGGTCAGAAATATGGCTGTTTTGTAGCAGGTTTTACAAATTGGGTTCAGAGTTAGGCGTCCTGAATGTTTAGGTACGTTAATATATACATGGTGGAAAGGCAGGTCGACGCAAACTACCTGTTTGAGCTATCGTTCTCACCGATATGGCGCACACCGATATGACGCACAACCGAAATCGCAGGCCAAAGAACACACGTGCCTCCAGTGTATACAATATTTCCCCCCGTAGGCCGGATTACGGGGGTATCATAAAGGTGGTTCAGGTATAGTCCGTTACACTTTTATGGCTACGGGTATACGATTACGGGTCGGTCACCACATAAATAATTTATGAAGTATATGGGGGTGTTCTTGCTGGCTCATCTCTAATTGGTTGGCAAGACAACCGAAGCGGAAGTCCGCCTGCATCCATGCCGAGATGGTCTGAACGGGACACCAGCAACCAAACATGAGCGCATCCAACTCGCATAAAAACGATTGAACAGAGATCTCAGTTCGTGACTCGGTACAACGCGTGAACAATATGTCAAGCGTGAGCTGTTGGGTACCATGTACACGTAAATATAGTATAACAACTCGTAATTACAGTGGTCGTTGGATGCAACAATTTGGCCGGGGTGTCGGCAGGTAGACTAAAACGATTCGGTTTACTTACAGTATCCAAGGTGTCAAGAAAACCGCTGTCGGCATCTCGACACGAACTTACGCGGCAACCATGTGAATATAGCAGTAACTCGACCACCACGGGCCAATAGAACGGCATAGACGCTACACGGAAAGCATCACACACTCGCACAGTCCTGCGCAACGATCGTGGCAACCCGGATCGATTCATTCACACCACAACCAGTCGTGATTTTGATTACCTATACGTGTTAATATAAACTACCTGGTATGCTTTGCCCACATATATAGCATGCGAAGATGCCTCCTACTTGGGTAGATGTAACCATTAAGTCCCCGTCATGAATTGCTTGCTGCCCATGATACCCATCCGCCGCGGGGGCGGGTCTGCGTTCTTAATCCCTATAGCAGTGTGTATCGGTTGGAATGCCTCTTGTCTATATATCAGGGCAAGCGTAACGCTGTTAGAACAAGGCTAGGTTTGTTCGTACGCTCAGTATCGGCCTCCGTTAACGGATTGTCCAAGTAACAAAACGTGGTTTATTGGACTATTGAGAATTTGGGATGTCTGCATCGGGGATCGGGGTTCACAGAACAGTATAAACTTATTGGGCACGAGGACCCGAAAAACCCAGTTGTAAATCTCCTGCCCGATGGCGCCTGGAGGGGAAGGGTGTGTGTGTGACTGTAGGTGGGTGTTTAAGAGGTAGAGGCGCGTTTTTTCAAGGGCATAGAGGTAATCAGGAACATATTGAGAACGTACGTACGCGTGCGCACACCGAACCAGGTTTGCGGGTCGAGGTCGTCCGTTAGGGCCGACGGCGATGCCGTTGCCATTGGGTTGAAGTTCACGTTATGCTTTCCTGGTGCCGACCAAGCGCCACCATCACCTCCTGTCGTTGTGGCAAGTCAGTAGGAGTGGTGGAGTACGTTCGTGTTCCATGAAAATCATAGAGTTAGTAAGGGAGTCAGGTCACTATCTCGATGAGCTCGGCCTGCACTGTTGCGTGTCGGAGAAGTAGTCACGCTCGCGACCAGAGGGTACATATCGGAACGAGTGATTCAAAGAGAATGGGGTTGAAGCTCCGACGTGTACAATGATTTACTAACAATAGAATACCTGGACAACCGGGGGAAGGTAAAGCCTGGGGTAGGGAATGATAACTTGTGTACTGCAACAGTAGTCTTAAATTATCTCGGAGTTGGAGGAGTTGAATGGTACGGTACCATTCGGAGGCTTGGTAATGCGAGACGACTGTAGGCGGTAAGGAACCCGGCTGAGATAATATTTGGGTGAGAGACAGTAAATGTGTAGGCGGGGTACATTGGAGATTGCAGGAGGATAGGTGTATCTGGCCGAAGGGAGAAATCTCTCTCCCACGATCCAGAAAAACGATAACGACAACGCAATTCGACAGCTAATCAATAAACCGAGTGCTTCTCTTTAAAATTAGTTGGGAGGTGGTTGTCCGTAAATGACGTTACGGTAAGGCCGCCCAACAATGTAGAGAGGAGGAGGTAGATGGCTGAGCACGTGGGCAGCAGGATCGGGCTGAGGACATGGTGCTGGCCGTGTGAAAGGAGGGACGTTGGGGGTGCTGACCTCCGCGTCCCTAGGTTAAGCGTGTGAGGACACCTTCCGTGTCGTTTAATGCATTCCATTTGTCTGCAGTAAGAGGAGGTGACGAAAAAACCGTTTTTTTCATCTCTAGTACAGTGGCGGAGTGCGTCACCGTCGAAAACGGCTGCACAATAGAGTTTGGTGTATTACCTACTCGGGGTGTGGAAAGGGGTTGTGGGAGGGACGCATCGATGGTGAATAATTTTGGGCCTCGACGATCGGCACGGCGTTGGCGGTGCGGCGGGGGGCACTGGATAGGTTCATAGGATGTTTGCCTAGGGGCCACCGCAGAAAGATAGAGTGTGTGTCTTCACAGCCTATAGCCTACACCCCTAGATGGGCGTGTAAGGGGGTTGGTCCGTGCAGTTTTAAAGTTTTTCTCTAGGCAGCACCAGGAGAGGGGTAGTCAATATCCTCGAAGTTTATCGCAGGGCTTGTCGATTTCACTGAACTATTAACACACAAAAAGTGGGTGGGGCCAGAGGGGGGGGTGGCGGGTGGGCGGTTGCTTACGTTGTTAAAATGGTGACCTTGAGGTACCATTCGTGAGAAGCAGATACCAACCAGAGATATGTTTGACAGCGGTGTTTGGTTTTATTTCAGCTGGTGGGTTCTTGCCACGGCTGGCTTGGTATTGTCTCTTCCGAGGGAACGGTATTGACGGCAAGGCATGGTTCCGCAGATTGGTTGCGAATACTATCAGACGTTTCTGTTATGGAGGGAGCCACAAAGCAAGGGTTCCGTTATATCTCGACATCTAGCAGGATAGAGCAACCGTGCCGTACTTCCTTCTTCGTGTTGTTTCATGAGCGCAGGTGTTTCGAAGCAGCCTTAACCAGGAGTTCATTGTTTTCAAAAGCCGGAATGCCTCGCACCTTTATGAGCCTTATATTGGATGAAAAAAGCCGTGTTTGACAATCCAATTACGTGGATTCAATTATAAAAACAACCAACCCAACGAGGTCAGATTTCATTACATGTAATCTGGCATTGGTCGAGTCAGATTACACCGAATCCGACGGTAAAGACGATCACCTGAAATATCTTCGCCGACTCCATAAGACCATCGTTATCGACACGCGATATGGCGGTTTAAGTTTGATGTACGTAACCGGATGAACGTTGTCCAAGCCGAGTAACGAAAACGGAATATTTCCATGGTAGTGTTGAGACCAGCAGGGTATAGCACATTCTGGTCACTTGAGATCGGCGTACAGATTTGGGGGCCAAATGATACACAACGGTCACCCCGGACTGTCACACTGCTGCCAAACGTATCTCTCACTATTTCCGAGTTGGTCTGTCCCCAAAAACAGTTTCCGACTGCAAAGAGGTAGGAAAGGAACATTTCCGAAAACAAATTACAATATACCAGAGTAGCTTTTGATCTGATGTATCCCTGCTGTTGGAGTTGGGGACGGGTCTTACGTATTAACGGATTATTGTAACAGGTGTGACGGATCGATTAGACTTGTTTCTTTTTCGCTTGGGTGGTATTTAAAAATACCGGGGGGGTTGTTGCGAATGCGTCCAGTTCTTGAGTGGCGCAAGCACAAGAAGACGTATTCAACGGAGTACCCTCCTTTCTCGCCTTTACGGTTCTGCCGACAGTTCAAGCGGTGCCAATACAAGGAGGGGTCTGGCAGGATAATGTACTTTTTATGGTCTTCATGCGTCACCGTGCTTCATCGTGGCCGCCACGGCTCCGCGAAACCTGTGGTTCTTGACGACTGCGACCGTCGACCTTGGGTTGATTTAGGTAGAGGCAGAGCAGATTGATCCAGAGAAGGCGGGGACCAGACGTCGGTTGTCCGACGGATTGTTGACATCTAGCGGATGTACTCGATCGGGCGCTGCTCCCAGAATGGCCTGTGGCGCTCGTAGATGTCGATGACCTCGTTCTGGACCTTCTCGCAAACCGCCTCTGCGTCCTTGTCGGTGACGCCTTCGGTGACCTGCTCCACTTCGATCGGCCTACGAAGCAAACGCCACCATAAATATATCCCATTAACGGGGGAAGTTCGTAACGGTCAATTGTCGTATCGTTGTGAGTGATAGAACTTGGCGGACAGGTTCACAATATTATCGCCGATTAGAAAATCCTACTCCCATACTTCGTAGTCAAACTAAAATCGGATGGAACGCACTCTACACGATTGGGCATCTTTGGCGGGCGCGCATTGACATATATAAATGTATATATATTGTGTTGTACTATGCTTCATTGAAGCGTTCGTTGCAGTTATAATTTGGCCAGCACATGTTCTTCTCCGCCGGCTTACACTTACGCCTAATATGCTTTGGGTTAGGATACGCATGAAACCAGGCCGGGGGGGGTGGACCTTCTTAGCTTTTCAGGAAACGTGAAATACGTGAGAGCACCCCCTTCGTTGTGCCAGACAATTTCCCTCTGAGGAAAGCATTGAATAGCGAATTATGTTGTCGATGTTTCTCGCGGTGGCAACCGCTAAACGTGTGCCCAACGAGCTTGCAACAGCTTCCAGGCGTTGTTGGAACTACGGTCGGATCATTGCCGCCACGGTCGTGTCGTGCGCACGACTATGCATGCCTGCCAGCAGAACGTACATGAGGTCGTGGCCGCTACATAGTCTATACGAATTATTACGGCCAGATTAAGGGGGGGAGAGGCAGGGGATTAACATACCACCAGTAAACATACCGTATTAATGCCAGAGTCATACCATACCTGCCAATCACCATCTTCAGTTGTTGGCGGCGGGGGATGAGGCCACAGGCTCCATAGAAGGCGAACAGCGGCAGCGTCGCCTAATAGTTTAAACAAAGCGAAGGGGACGTTTGTACAATGAATAAATCAGGTCGCAGTGCCCAAAAACAGTCTTCAGGATCCAGACGTTTATCGAGAAGTATGCAGCGTGAGTGTGTCCGATACGAGCTATACTTCGAACAGTCACATTAACAAATATACATACTGATAACAAATGTCCAGACTGATGAATCGAATGCGTGCAACATTAAGTTAGAAAAGAACACGAAATGCAGAAGTCAATCCCGGCTGCATATGCACCTGTCCAGAAATCAAGGTTTGGACTTATTAAGTTGAGCGTACATTCGCTGTTGGTGCACAGCAGTTGCCGATAGAAACAATAAACCCGCGAAAGCCTCAAGGTCAACTAGTGTCATTGAACGGTTTCCAGGTCTACCTCCAATATATTGTGCTGCATGCTGCCTACTCACAGTATATGTATCCTACTTGCGTGCGCGTTAAACCCATAGAAAATCAGAATACGAGATGTATGGAGAATGATCTACATCCGTGAGGAGGGTGGGTAGGTGTATTCAAGTCGTGCATGGCCGTAGTTGTATGCCCATAGACCCTCGCATCCCTACTACTGTCTGTCGGGACGGAACTTTTGCCACCCAGGCTGATGTTGCTTGCACCAAGCACGAAGCTCCTTCGCGTGTTCGGCCAGTTGCATGAAAAGCGAACGGCATCCTTCCAAGAACCACGCGCAATACGCTGAAACTCGACAACCATCATGGTGAACGCGTAATCAGCAGCAACAAACATCGGTACATTTTGTTATTTAGCTCCCGCAGTGATGTGGATATTGTACAGTGTCGTTGCCAACAACGCCAGCCCCAATCAGCCTTTGATGGTTTACAGCGTCGATGCCAACCGAGGCCAACTCTTATATATTTCATACGGAGACATACGTTAGGAGGGGCGGCGGTAGAAATTGAAGACCCTACTCGCTCGTAGCATACCCCCAGCATGGTGGTGTTGGAGTATGTGACCGCTGTCCACCATGGGCTGGGAATATGTATTGCGACTGCCTTGGTTAAACGAAACATTGTTGAAGAAACTGCCGTCGGACATGCACCAACCACTTTGTCTCTGTCCATGAGCTTAATATATGTAAAACAATGCAGTCTATGGAGGACTGCCGTCGACCGTACCCCAAGGCCTGCCGATAGCATCAGTATACAGGAAGGAAATAGAAGACGCATTGACTCGATCTGATTTTAAACCATGGGTGAACTCTGGCCACCTTGCGGGACAGCCTCCTGAAGAACCCGTTGTTGAAGCCGGGGCACACGGAGTGCGTGTGGGACACGCCGAACGTGAAGATCGGGATGATATCGTGGCCACCCTGCCAAAACAAAAAGTGCAAGCAAACGGTACCATGGTCAGGGCGAGAAGGACATCACCTCAAACATACAACAGCAAAAATATTGTCGATTTGAGGGCAGACGAAAGTTTGCAGTCGAATACTGTGGGCATACCATATTATACCTTTTATGTATGCTACACACCCAGCGCTAGTTTTGGCATTATTAGCTTAAACTCGATGAATACATAAATCAATACCTTGCACTGGGAAATATGTTGATTGGAAAGCGATAGTCGTAGTTCCGTGCACCTTCGGAGTTAGTTTCATGTTAGGTATCGTAACCCGAAGGTGTAACCAGGTATGCAGCCATATGAATGGGTTGGACTCACCGTGATCGCGATGTGGCCAAACCCGCGGCGGATGCGGGCAAGAACTTCCTTGTCGCTCCTGACGAACATCTCGGCAATGCCACCCGTGACAACCGCGACGGCCTGCTCGCACGAAGCCGAGGGCCGTCAATCGAATGGAGTTCAAACTAGGTTAGACCCTTTGTCTCTAATGGGCCGCTAGAAAACATTTTTTAGGAAGAACGATCGAACATAGTGCAACACACGAATGACGTGCGATGGACGAGGCTCTTGAACTGACCTCAAACCAACGCATAGTTGACTTAGGCGCTGGCACCAAGTGTGTTTCTTGCAGGCCTGACGATCTGTTGTGCTCAGTCTCTACAGCACGGGGTGGAGCTCTCAGTATATGGTGGTAACGCCAACTTATTCATGACATGCTGCTCTGTATTTGTTCCCTCTTTGGGGCAAGTTTAAATATTTACCTGGAAGCGGTCCAGAAACATCTGGAGGATGCTCGCCGTTCCTGCCTCACGAACTCCGAGGTAGTTGATCAGATGGCGCAGCACCGGAGTGGACATGAGCGCAGTCGCGACAACGCCAGAGACTGGCCATACGTCAGGCAGCATCACCGGCAGCACCGACGCCCCCAACATGGCTCCGTATGGCTGTTGCGTGGTTAAGGTTGAACACAGTCCATCAGTCGTACGCTTGATGATCGTGTGACGTCAGCTCTAACATACGAAGTATACTGTATCAACACTACACTGAAGCACGTACGTAAACACATACTTAGAAGTGTCCATACTATGACAGGATTCAGTACCAGGCTGTCAGTACCAGGCTGTCGGTACGGCAGCTCCGACTCCCGTTCGTTGTTGAACTAGTCGACGATGTTCTCTGGCTTGTTGTTCGACGGTTATGACTTGTATCTTCTTCGACGATAATAATTGGCAAGCTCGTCTTATGGATCGTATTTTTCCTGCATGAATAAAGGCTTCACATTTAAAGGTTCGTGCTGTATTTCCAGTCTTGCAATATTCTGTCGGTTTGTCGCGTTTCTGCCGTACTTTGGCAAACATGGTCATTCTGGCAACTTCAACATTGCAAGAGCGTTATGTGACCCATGTTCAGACCCCGGCATATACACCGCATGTACAGAAGCGGGAAAGATTATTCAAAGGCCGCGGCCTTGTTTAATTGGTGTTGTTTGGGTGGTGCGATTATGATGCAGTGTAGTATATATTTTTCATGTTTCATGTTATTCGAACGCGCACAGCCTACGACGCGCACGAAGCTGGCTTGCTTAGTTTCCCTCTCTACTATACGGGGGACCATAGTAAACAGGACCAGGTATGGATAGCAAGAATAGGCAATATATATATATATATATATAGGTTTTGGTGTCTACAGTAGGTTTTATTGTGTCTGCAATAGGTATTAACTATGGACAAAATAATGTTAGCCAAAATAGGAAAATACATTGGTTTTGGTGTCTACAGTAGGTCCTATTGTATCTACAGTAGGTCCTATTATCTATGGACCAAGTATTGTTAGCAAAA
>JAYJME010001281.1:0-17068 GCA_036873775.1 Costaria costata
GGGGGGGGGGGGGGGGGGGGGGGGGGGGGGGGGGGGGTGGGGGGGGGGGGGGGGGTGGTGGTGGTGATGGCGGTGGTGATGGCGGTGGTGGTGGTCCCGCACGCGTGGAACCCACGCTGAAGAAGGCCCCCCACTGGGCCATTTCCATGGATGCCTCTCGTCTGGAATACTTTCAGTATAAATGACGCTGCTAAAAGGCAGAGGGGTAGTTTTGTGGTTGCGCTCTCGATCGTACCCGCAGGTGGTAGCGTATTTTGCGAACAAGCAGCGAATTCGTTGAAGGGTAGCAGTTCATGATGCTGATGAGTTCGTTGCTCAAGGGTAGCGGCTGACTAACTGCGTTCAAAGGCAGCATGAGAAGTGAGTGCAAGGGCAGAGCTGATGGCTTCGTTTATACGAGAAGCTCTGGTGAATTTGTTTTTAAGAGCACGTTGATTTGGTTTGGTTCAAGGGCAACTGGTCTCGTCGATTATGACGAGAGAGGGGATCCCCACGTGAAATCTCTGCGGACGTTCGATGAAGGAGAGAGCGGACGCGTGCTACGATAGAGGTAGCACTCTTTTTCTTTTTCTTTTTCTTTTCTGAATGACGGAACTCCTTAAACCAAAATCGTCAGGGTTTCATTCATATTTTGAAATATATTATTCGTTTTGTATACCTATTACGGGGGACCATAGTTAATAGGACCTACTGTAGACACAATAGGACCTACTGTAGGCACCAAAACCTAAATATTTTCCTGTTTTTGCTAACAATATTTGGTCCATAGTTGATAGGACCTACTGTAGATACGATAGAACCCACTGTAGACAGCAAAACCTACATATATTTCCCTATTTTAGCTAAATATTTGGTCCTATTTCCTTTGGTCCCCCGTAATAATCATGGGTTTGTTAATCGGATTGCACTTTCGGTTGACGCGAAATCAGTTTTTTTGGGTGAACTACAGAGCTCCTAAAGTGGGGAGCCCTCAGAAAAAAACAGGTGCATCTCTGTCGTAGCACGCCTCAGCGGGTGCGCCCTTTCGTTATGTTCTTCTCTCTCGCGACAGGTGCAGTCGGAGGCCGCAGAGTACCAGGCATCCCTGGAGGCCGAGGTGGAGGAGGAGAGGCGCCACTCCGAACACCAGCTAAGGCTGCTCGCAAGGAACAACGAGGCGGAGAACCAAGAGGTATACAAACACTGTTGATATCGCTCAAGTCCAACCGAAACAACCGTGTCTTGAAAATCCGAACGTAAGATTTTCATCGTTTTTCTTTTAATTTTTTTTTTTTTATCGCATCGTCTCCTGAAAACAACCAACTTTTTTCATACAAATGGAGTTAAGAAATAGCCTGTTGAGTCAATGCTTCGTAAGTTGCGGTTCAACTAATTACACCGCATTTTGAGTAACGGGATATTTGGAAGACCTTTCAGCAGTTCTTGTAGTCGACGACGAGTTGCAGCGACAAGCCGTCGATAGACGTGGCTGTAAGAGGCCATCAAGATTGAGGAACTGGGTTATTTGCACACCCCCCTCCTTCTGGCCTCCTTAGTGTAGCCGTTGTACTTCTCAGCCAGAGCCTTCCACACCAGATGTCCATGCCCTGCTCTATCTTCTGACCGCTCCCCCTCGAAGTTCTTGACGGTGTTGTTGGCGGAGCCAGATGTGGTGAGAAGTAGAACGCTCCAGATATCTTGGTTCGCCTGTAGCCATTTGTGCTCAGCGACGATGAATGCTGTCGCTGAGCACAAATGGCTACGTGCGAACCAAGATCTCTGGAGTGTTCTACTTCTTACCACACCTTGCTCCGCCAACAACACCGTCAAGAAGTTCGAGGGAAGGCGTCCAGAAGATGGAGCTGGGGATGAACAGCTGGCGTGGAAGGCTCTGGCTGAGAAGTACAACGGCCACACTAAGGAGTCAAAAATAAAATAAAATAAAAAATACTTGAAAGGAGAGCTGAGAGCGTCGTGCTTGGACTTCAGCAAAAAAGTCTTCGTCCACTTCGTGCACTCGTCAGAAATATCTGTGATGTAATTACGGTTTGCCATACCGTACCGCTCCTGCAGGGACTTGGTATATTTCTCCTGGGCGATGGTGGCACCGAAGAAGGGGCAACAAATTTTTACTAAAAAAAGATAACCCCTATGATGCGGCTTGATCGTCTGCACTTCTCAAACCCAGGTCCTGATTTCGCTGCATCAACTCGACGAGGTAGCGCTGCCTTTTGCTTATTGAGATGCTTGGTGCCAATGTCAGCAAGCTGGTCCTATGTCTTCACATATTTGATGGTGATTCTGCCCTCCTTGACTATAGATAGTTCCTGGATGAAGAAGTACCGTAGGGCCACGTGCTTAACTCGCGAACTGCAGGTCCTTTTTCCGGCGACGTGCAGAGCCGAGGTGTTGTCGATATACAGTGGTACGCTGTCGAAGCGGGTGCCAATCCCAGTTCCTTCATCATGTTAAAGCACAACACCACTTCCTTCATCGCTAGAGCTGCGGCCACGAGTTCTGCCTCCATAGTGGATTGCGCTGTCAGCCCCTGCAGCCCCACCTTAAAGGTGTTCGGAGTTAGTTCGGCACTCTCCCCGGCCAAACAGCTTTGAATGGTCGTGGCGGCGTAGGCGTATTCAAAGGCAGTCTTCTCCGTACGTCTCATGCGCGATATCCCGCAGGGTTTCCTTGGTATAGAGCCTCAGCCCTCGGAGCTCAGACAGCGCGGACCCGGTGGCGATCGCCGCTAGGTGAGCAGAATGTAAACAATTGTGAGCGTTACTCCTCAAAATCAATTGTGCTGCAGTGCCGGCACGCGTAACCGCAGGGGTCGCTTCTATACGTGAATGTCCCCGTTGTTGAAGCGGCTGTGATCCAGTCAGTGGTGTTTCCAGGGACGCTCCCGCGGGTGGCACTGCCTGCTCCTGTGGTTCTAGAACAACCTCCAGCAAAACTCCGTCCGTGGGCCCTCCCCCGGGCATCGACCCTACTTGCGGTGGTCCTGCAGCTCCTCTGTCCAGTGCGTCCCTCCTAGTGATCTCACTGATCTGCTCCAAGAGTTCAGCCACCGGTGGATTGTCTGAGAGCCTGCCCACGGCGATGTTGTCAGCAGAAGCACCGGGAAGCGGTTTCAACACGGAGATGCAATCGCGAAGATCGCGCAGAAAGCCGTTGTCTGTGATGTAGTTGTGGTCGTCCATGCCGTTGCTTGGCGGATTCATCTGCTGCGAAGTTGCTTCCAACGGTGGCGCGAATAGGCGTGATGGTGTCTCGATGAAGATGACGTTCCGGCTCTTTATAATGCGCCGGGTGGCTGGATTGTACACTCGATAGCTCTTGCTGCTGTTGCTGTACCCAACCAGTCGTCCTTACACCACCGCCTTTAGTTCAAGCTCTTTGGAGTGGGTCTCAATATGCACGAAGGCCCGGGCACCGATGACTCGAAGAAGTCTCAGAGCCGGCTCCGTCCCGTGTAGCATTTTGTACGGAGATTGCATGCCGATCGCAGAGTGCGGCGCCCTGTTTCCCAGAAACCCCGCCGTGAACATAGATTGTCCCCACAGAAACTTTGGCAGTCCGCTGTCGGCAAGCATACACCGCACCATAGCTACAAGAGTCCTTCTCACGCGTTCGGACATGCCTATTTGCTGCGGCGTGTTGGTGCTGGCGTACTCGAGCGACACCCCCGTCTGAAGGCAGTAGTCCTGGAACTCCTTGCTTGTGAATTCACCTCCTTTGTCCACCCTCAACCGCTCGACGCGGAAACCACTTGAAATCACCACAGATTGTACGAATACTTGAAATGAGCTGAGAGTGTCGTGCTTGGACTTCAGCAAATACGTCTCCGTTCACTTGGTGTACTCGTCGGAAATATTTGTGGTGTACTTGTAGCCGCCGAGGGCCTCTGGGGATAAAGGTCTCATCAGGTCTGCAAAAACGAGTTGGAAAGGGAGTTTAACCTTGTGATCGGCGGTCTTGGGATGAGCCAGCTGGTGACTCTTGAAATGCTAGGCTGGTCAGGCTGCAATTGTCGCGCTTTAGGTGGAAAGGGTTAAGCGTCGCCATCAGCATCGATAATAGCCTGTCCTCTGGAGTCGGTCAACGTAGGCCAAGGTGTGTGGTGTGTGGGAATTCGGAAGCGTTGTGGACCGGGTCCTCGGCAATACGAAGCTCTGGCTGTGTTTCATCAACTCTTCTAAATAGCCAAATCTAGAAAGCAACTCGCGATCTTCGTGTTGTTCCTTCCTCGAGTATAGCTACTACAGAGTAATCACAGCTGTCGTATTTTAAAAGATGTATCCGATGAATTGCAGTAAATACTATACAGTAATGTGATGCCGAGCCATCCGACGGTGGTAAGTCGTAGGGGTGCAGCAAAAAATACATTTATTTATGAGGCTCCTCGCTCTAGGAGCTGAGTTCTTCACCCAAATTAACTGACTTTGAAAAAAAATGAAACATTTCAACAAACCCGACAACCAATCCCATGGCCTGGGTCCTGTGGGTAGGTATAGATCAGCATTGTCAAATTAAAAAAGGAGTTCCAACGATGTTGGGATGTTCCTTAGTTGAGGAGCCCGTCAGTTCCCAGTGACATTTTGGCCAAAACATGCTACCCCTATCGTGGGATAACTTTGCCTTTAAACCTTTCATTCGAGATTCCCTGGTCCCTTACACGAACTCGGACGCCCTCCGTATCATCTGCAGCACAGCACACTGCCAGTATCGCCGTTTCCCCTCATTTGCTGTGGAGGCGTTATTGTGTGATTCTTCTGGATGATGAAATTTGGAATGTTTGCCCTCCCGCTCCTCAGAAGCGTCTGGGGCGAGGCAAGAAGCCAGTGTGATACCAACACGTGTGTGTGAGTGATCAAGTGTAACCAGAGACAACCTGCACAGTAGTCGGGTCCGTTCAATACTGCTTCCTCGTATGCTGGTACGTAGCTTAGCCTTCGTATCTTCACAATACAGTGTGGACCCCCCAACAAGAAGCATATATTCTGACCAAAGCTTGATTCCGGATCGTGATCCCAACCTTGAGCAACCTCGAGCATAGGCAATTACATACCGGCAAAAGATGTAACCTGTCCCTCGTAGCTCAGCAGAATTTCTAAATTCAACGTCTTAGCGCGGCCGAAAAACGGAGCTTGAGGTTCTTGGGAAGACTATTCGATGATACGCCCCCATAGCAGTAGGCTGCAAAATAATGGCGCTGGCAGTCGTTAGACTGGCCGAGCAGACATGCTGTGTGACGAGGATGTGAAAAGCTTATATGTGAAAAGCTTATGACTCTTGAAGAAGGCCGCTTGAGTGCATGAAAGTCTTAAGACGACGAAGTGTGATAAGTTCAGATGCGGTTCGATCGGTGATTCTGGATGTTGTGCAAACACTCCAGTTCCCCAATCTTGATAGCCTCTAAAAGCAACGTCTATCAACGGCTTGTTTTTGCAACTCGTCGACCATACAAAAACTGCAGGGCGGTATTCTAAATATCCCGTTACTCATGATGCGGTGTAATAGTTGAACCGCACCTTGCGAAGCATTTAGGCTAGTTTAGGCGATGTACTGCCGAGTCATAGCACTCCCCGCCAATGCAAGTCGCAACGCAAAAATGATAACTGCCTCAGAGCGATAGAAACACTACAAAAGTGCTGATCATGGATAACGATCACCAGCACTTGGTGGACGCGATGGAAACAGTACTAAGGTGCCGATCATGGTTAACGGTCGCCAGCACTTGTTTGAAGCAGTACTGACACTGATAATGAAATGCTAAAGCTTAAAGTTTGTGCGGTGGAATGTCATTCGAAACGTGTTTCGCACTGCGGTGTAACTTGCCAGCGGCAATGAAATACCAACCAATACAAAATATATCACATAACACATACGGTATACGTCCTCAAGACAGGGAGTTATTAGCTCAGTAGCATGTTCTGTTGTGCCATTACACAGTGAAGCGCTAGTAGAATCGGTACCACCCCAGCTGAATCAAATACGATAAAACCGTGTATCTCCTCAATTAGCGTACCCCCCCCCATTCCCACGAACATAGCTAGCAAAGACAAACAACAAAATCCCTGACGTTTTGATTCTCTAGACTTTGCAATTCCAAGTCCTCGAGTCGATGGTTAACTTTAGGAGGTAGCGCTGGCCTTTCTTACTGAGATGCTTGGTGCCAATGTCAGCAAGCTGGTCCTCCTGTGTCCTCACGTATTTTGACGCCTCCTTGACTAGCGCCTGGACGAAGAAATACCGTAGAGTCGCGAACTGTAGGTCCGATTTACGGCGACGTGCAAAGCCAAAGTGTTGTCGATATATGGTGGTACGCTGTCGAAACACGTGTCAAATTCCAATTCCTTTATCATGTTAGAGCAGAACATCGCTTACTTCATCGCTAGCGCTGCGGCCACAAGTTCTGCCTCCAGAATGGGTTGCGATGTCAGCCCCTGCAGCTCCACCTTGAAGCTAGCCGCGGCGTTCAGAAGGAAGACAACACACCACGACGTCGACTTGCCGTTATCCGGGTTGTTGCCCCAGTTTGCATCCGAAAATGCAGCTATGATAACTTGAAACCACCTTGCGTCTAAGTCATGGCGAAATCCACCGTCCCGGCCAGATATCGAAGTAGATGTTTGGCTGCCGCCATGTGAGCTTTGGGCGGTTTAGACAGCGCCCTCGCCAGTTGGTTGACGGCGTGTAAGATATCGAGTCATTGCGATGCAGTGCCATATCGTATTCGTATTCATAACCATTGATATAATGGTATGAAACAGGAACATTGCAGTCGTTATACAGTATAGAGGATGGAATGTTCCATTTCAAGGCCATCTATCGTAGTATAATAGTAGATCGGGATATTGCATGGTGACGCTCTAAGGCGGAGGATCTCCCGATTGTTCAGTCTGTTTCCTTCTGAGTAAGTTTAGAGACTGCTGTCAGTTGTTTGGTGTTCTGCTGCAAGTTACAACTAAGACTTGAGTTTTGTGTCTTCTCGGCCTTGGACCGAGAGCTGTAGGCCAACGGAGAGATTAATGGACAACCACGAACCATGAGGAGAGCGCTTCCCAACACCGACAACCCTGCATCCCACACTCGGGATACCTTCACATCATTTGTCCAAGGTACATTGCACTGCCCGTGATGGCCTGGAAACGTTGTTCTCCTCCTTGCAGAAGGCTATCCTCCGGCTGGTCCAGCTACAAGTATTTTCCCGCACCAGGCGTTTACGTTGAATTGCAGCTTGCCATACCGCACCGCTCCAGCAGGGACTTGGAATATTTCTCCGGGGTAGTGGTCACCGTCCCCTTCTCCTGGCCACGGATAACACACATCCCGAGAACGAGTGACACGTCTCCCACGTCCGCCATTGAGAAACGACTCGTCAGCTTTTGCTGGATTCACCTCAGCACCAGGAGGTATTTTCCTAGCAACAGAACGTCGTCGGCATACAGGGTCAGGATATAAATGGTGCCGCTGTCCGAGTAGGTGTAAACACACCGGTCCGACTTGAGACTTTTGAAACCAAGTCCCACCATGTGTTCGTCGATTGTGTTCCACCAGTTCGTTGGGCTCTGCCGGAGGCCGTACAGGCTTTTCAAAGCCTCATTACCATTAGGACTCCGTTTTTGTCGGTAAGACTCTGTTTTCGTCGGTAGGACTCCGTTTTCGTCGATAGGACTCCGTTTGTATCACCAGGGTGTCATCTTGACGTACACTTCCTCTGTGACATCGGTGTTCAGAAACGCGGTGTCGTAGTCTAGCTGCCAGCACTCCAGATTGTACTCCGCCGCTATTGCCAGCACCATACGGGTGCCCTGTAGCCTGCAGACGAGGGTAAACGTGCTGCCGCAATCAACACCAAGGCAATGGCCCCATCCTAGCCAACTGCTCCTCTTTTGCAGAGTGATCTTTTAGTTTTCCATCCCATTCATTGTCTTCGTCGTCCCACTCCAACTCCCTCCCTAATACTGACTCAGATCCGGAGTCACAAAGGAGGCTTTTCTTCTCCCCTTCCCCACTACGGTGTAAGAGTTTTAGGCCCGCTCAACCGAAAAACAAAACAAAAAAACCCTACGCAGCGATAAATTGCTTCTGAAACTGATTTGGACTAATTAATACGTGGACTCTATCGACATAGTGTCAAACTGCAGTCTTTAAACACGTGACAAATAAACAAACAGTGTTGGATACACCTGATGCGGCGAAATCGCTCGCGGGACTTCAAGAAGAGCCGGCCAAACTCCCCCGCCTCTCTGGTAAAAACAAGCCTCCTGCGAAGAAGGTGCTGAAACACAATGTTCTGCTTATATATAATCAAAAGAAACAACACTATTTGCAATAAAAACAGATGATCTACATACTACACTACAGAGCACCTACTCGTACTAATGTGGCAAGAAACAGGAAAGCTATGGCTCAGGCTGGATTTCTTGTTTTGGGAAAGGGGGCGCTCGACGTACACTAAATAACTACAGGGGGGTACGCTTAGTAGGGTATCTACCCGGGTAAAAACCCGAGTTGACCAACATAACCAAGGCTGTTCACAAGTCGGGTCAAATCTCGTGGATCCGACCCGACCCGACCCGACCCGACACGTGACCCTGACCCGACCAGACCCGACCCGTGACAATGATAATACCTCCTAACTCGGCCCGACCCGACACGTGAGATTCCGACCGGGGGTCGGGTCGTCACCAGTGAAGAGCCTTGAATATAAGCGGTATATACCCGGGTAAACACCTGAGTACTATAACCAGGCTAGGTACCCGGGTACCCGAGAAGATGTACTTACAACTGTAGTAGTAGTATAATATTCGTTGTTTGTTTTCGAGGAAATCGGCGCTTAAATTCACCCGAAGGGGGGCTGTTATACATCGTTGTATACTGTAAACGGCTCCCGAAACTCTATTTTTCCTGGAAGTCTCAGTCTGGCCTTCTTAATGCTCGTGTTCGGATTATTTGGTGTTCTGTACACAGGTGTCCTGTCCACAGGTGTCCTGTCCACAGGTGTCCTGTAGTAACCTGCTAACTATAAGCACTCGCCTAAACTATCCACGCGTCGGACAGATGAAATCAGGATCTAGATAAGCTAGATCCTAACCTGCCGTTACAAGATGCTGTGCAGGACATGTACAACAGCAGTACATATCAACATCAGGATCCAGCTAATCTAGACCCTAACCTGCCGTTATGAGATGCTGTGCAGGATCTGTACAGTGCAGATCCAAACTCAGGAAACACGCCCTACAATCATGCGGAATACACGGCTCCCACCCAGCAGCAACATGAGCTACTGTAGATCATCAAACAGATCAGCACTACTGTATCTTCCCCGAAAGGTCCTAGATCATCAAGTAGAAATCGATTTTCTATGCCCGACGAGTGAAAGTTATAGGGCTCCCACCCAGCAACATGAGCTAGATCCTACCGAACAGGGATATACCTTGCCCCGAACGATCTAGATAATGCAGTGAAAATCGACGATCTGGCAGAAGCGTGAAACTTATACAGCTCCCACCCAGCAACATGAGCTAGATCGCCATACAGATCGGGACTATATATATATATCTTCCCTGAACGATCTAGATCATGAAGCGGAAATCAAGACTAGATCTGTCCAATCTGTAAATCTATCTAATCCCACACCGTGCCAAGAGTGGTGCTAGTCTGATGCTTGAATATCAGGAGGCCAAAACTATACAGAAGCAAATCCGCCGCTAGAATGCTCCGCAGCTCCGGGTCGACGTGCGCCCACTTCAACAGGGCTTCTCTCTCGGGGGACTCCGACCCCGGGTTGTGCGTCTCGTGGTGATTCCACTTTCGGACAGGACTCTTGATAGTGGCGTCGAAAAGCTCCATAGACAGCTCCCACTCGGACATGATGCCTACCGCCGTGTAGGTCAACATGATCTCCTGGTACAATATGGCACAGAGGATCGAAAATCCCAGGCTCATGAGAGATTGGATTTGAGCACAATTAAAGCGGTGTTTTCCCTTCAGAGAAGGCGAAAACAAAAGGTGGAGTTCATCGTGTGTAAGGAGGCCAAATCCTCTTTAGAGCTCACGGCTGACGATCAATGTGTCTTTTCATCCTTTTAATACTACCGCAGTGCACAGAAACCTGCTGGTACATCCGAGAGACCTGCTACGATAGGAGGGGTGGCATTGTTTTGGCGATTTCGTTTCTGACGTACGGAGTTTCTTAACCCCAATAGAGCCGGCAACGGTTTTTGAGGACAAAACTACTTGGAAATAGTGCGGGATAACTTTTTGTGGGAGTATAAGGGTTAACCGAGGAGCTATGCACCCAATCTCGCTACTACTATTTTATGATACGTTTCGTCGTGGGATTGTTCATCGGGTCGGTGGTAAAATTTTTCCAAACGCCAGGTTTTGCTTGATGCTAAAGGTAGAGAGCTCCTCCAATGAGATAGAGCCCCAGATAAAAAACATGGAACAACACCTCCCCCCCTACCTTAACATGAGTCCTGAGTCTAATTACAAGTGATTCGTCCCCGAAACGAGACTGCAACCTTAAAAGTGGTTAAATCATACAAACAAAATCCACCACTTGAATTCATAGCTTCCTAGTTCGCTCAATCCTGTATTATTACGTGTTACATTATGCTCGTGTGCGCTACAAAACGTCGACGATTCGCACGAGACCACAGAAGAAAAGGAAAACGGTCGTACACCGGCATATAGGTTGTTAGACGCATGGTGGTGGTACGGTTTAGAGTGAAATGGTTGAGGAAAGCCGCCAGGTGAAAAACGTTCAGCCGAAACGTGCTATGATACACCCCCTATCGTATCATGATGAGCTGTTGGAAGCTCCTTTATCGCTGCGTCACGCACCTCTATCTTGGACAGAGTCTCCCGGCTCTCCGTGGTGTTGATGTGGTACGGCCGTGAATATCGGTCCCTCTGCGAAAACGGCCCGGCAAATCGGAATTAAAGGAGGTTGAATTTACTCGGTGTATATATTGTGTCGATAACGGTACAAGGGGGGTGTGCGTAGAAACTGCAGGCATGTTTTCCTCCCTGCGGCGTTGCACGTACGTCGGGCAGGTTCTGCATCTTCACCATTGGTATGCTCCCTTTCGTGTCCTACCGTCATATATCTGTGCTTTCGCATAACAAATACCCACCACGGTGTGCCCAATCATGCAAGGGAGCACTTCAAACAAAAAGGGCCTGCTGTGTGAGTGCAATGAAGAGCCAGGCGAACTGGTTCACTCTGCCGGCCAGGTGGCAACACGGACGGAATACCGACGGAATAGGGACGCCTGATACGATCGGGGTTAGCATATTCGGCCAACGCATCTATGACGATCGTATGACGATCGTGGCTCTTCACTACCCAACGTTGCTGGAATCCCAATTCGCACAATTTCACAGTAATAGCATTCGTCATACTTCGTATATGCCTAGGCCATGGGGTTTTGCTCATCGGAATAAGCGAGATTTGTTTATCCCAAAGTCATTTTTAGCAAGGCTGTTCACGGGTCGGGCCAAACCTCTCGGGGGGCGGGTCGGATCTAGTCCGGTGAGGGGGTGGCCCGGACCCGACCCGACTCGTGACCTTTAGAAAGCCTCCTGACCCGACCCAACCTGACCCGATCCGTAAGATTTCAAAAACCGAACTTCATGGCTATTAGATCTTCTTTCCCTCAATAAGGACTATGCACCTCCCAACAGATTTTACAAAACACGTAATACGCGCGATCGAAGTATCCCACGCAGCTTCCAAAGTTGAGTTTTGACAAAATTCTCGATCTCACAGCTGACGGTTTTTTCTTTAAAAATAAAAACCTCCTGACCCGACCCGCTGACCGGGTCGCATGACCCCGTGAAGAGCCCCGACTTTTAGGATGAGACAAAGAGCAGCTGTTCGAGTACGGAGTCTCAGAAAAAGTTGTTGCTACCTCTGCCGCAGCATGAGCCTAGTCGGGTCTCGTTTAGCCCGTTTATGGCTGCATCGCCGTTTGTGGGAACAAACTGCTCCAAAATGGACCTATTACGGGGAACTATAGGTAATAGGACCTACTGTAGACACAATAGGACCTGCTGGAGACACCAAAACCTATATATTTCCCTAGTTTTGCTAACAACATTGTCCCTAGTTAATTGGACCTACTGTAGACACAGTATAACCTACTGTAGACACAGTAGAACCTACTGTAGACACAGTAGAACCTACTGTAGACACAGTAGAACCTACTGTAGACACAATAGAACCTACAGTAGACACAATAGAACCTACTGTAGACACCAAAATCTATATATTTTTCTATTTATGCTAACAATTTTTGGTCCTATTTACTACTTGTATGGTCCCCCGAAAATACGTAAATAGTCTACCAGGTATTTAATAGTCTAGTACCCCAGAAGTAGGTAACGCCTTTACATTTGACGTCGTCGGGGGCGCGAGTTCGAATCTCACTTGTAACGTTTTTATAGAAACGCTTGCTCGTGTACCCCTTGAAACATGTCTGCCTGGTTTCCCAGCTACTGGGGGTAGGTCCACGTACGGCCGGCCGTATATCGATAACGTTCGTCCCTAAGACACCCGCCGTTCAAATGGGGGAGAGAGTGTAACATGGATTGCCCTGAGCTGGGTAATATGTCGATATTTTACCCCGATAGTTCAGTACGTATGATAGGTACCGGTAACATCTTCACAACATGTAAAAATACAAAATACCTGGTAGGGCCTAAAAGATACTGCTGTTACCTATACGTGTACGCCGGTAATTACGTAATTACCTGTAACCTACGAGTACGTGGGGCTAGTGGGTACTGGTACGAGCTGAAATGGTCGAGTGGCTTCGTAACGTTATGCATTTTACAGCAGTTTTGGAACCGTGATATTCTTGGCACATTCGAATGTAATTGTAGACACAGCAGCTGTTGTGATTTTTATTAATAGTAGTTGGAGTGTAGGAGGAACGACGGCGCGAGGCGCTCATCTCTTCTGCCGCCGGATCGTCACGCAGAGTGGGCGTGTGTAGAGCGATTGACCAGAGTAGGCCGTACCCACGAATGTACGTATGTCGACAGCAACAACAGCAGCAGCAGAGCAACAGCAGCAGCAGCAACAGCAGCAGCAGCAGCAGAGCAACAGCAGCAGCAGCAACAGCAGCAGCAGCAGCTCTGCAAACCAATGCCGAACACGTACCTTCAGCCCAGAGACAACGGCATCGCAGCACGCTTTCAAAGGTCTGTGTGGTGGTGTGCATCGATTTTCCACGAAATACGAAAGTTTTTTTGTTTTTTTCTCTTTGGGTGTGCGTCTCTCCACTGCTCCCCACCCAGGTCTCCCTCAAAAAGTTGTGTCACAAGTTATGTACAACCCAAAATGCTCGTACGAGTATGAAACAATCAATCCAACGGCTGCGTTTTTCTTGCACGCAGCCTCGGCGTATCTCACTCCGGCTGACGGAACTATCCCGACGAGGACGCTAGCACTTCGTACGTGGCTCCGCCCGTATCTACCCGCCGTCCTCGGACATCTGGAGCCTCGCGACTAGTCGCACGCCCTCTGGTATTCCTGAACCGCGCAAATCTATCTCTCGTACTCGGAGAGGAGAGGCTCATCTTGTCTGCGCTTCTTCCAATTTACCCTCGCACGATGTCAGTAGCTCGTGACGAACTCTCAACGCTTCGAGCAAAACCGACATGGTGGTGTTCACGGCGGACTGGGTAGGGCGCAGCAGCTATCCCTACGGAAAGGAGGCGTGGATGGGCGGATCGTCCCAGGCACAGGTGCCTCAGCTCCATTCTGTCTGCGCTCGTTGCGTTCATTGCCCACGAGGTTTTGCTCAAACAAAACGAGATACTCTTCACATTCGAAAAACGACATCTGATGTACCAAGTTTAGCGGCCGGCAACACCATCAGAGAGTAAGGGCAACGCTGCAGCTACCAGAGTGGGGGGTGGTTCAGCAAAGGAAGGTAGTGGCTGGGATGTGGACTCACCGATTCGCTCCAGCCGAACCGCAGTTGATGTCCAAAGCCGCCGCCAGGCACCAGGCAACGCGATGGCGCCGCAGGCTTTGAAAAGCACAAAACGTACGGAAGCCGATCTTTTCGGGGATAGGTGCAAAACACCCCCGGAATTTCGATCTTATCATATGATCATCGAAACTTTTGGTACAAACAGCAGCAGTTCGGTAGCCTCTCGTGAACCCGTACAAAGCTCGTTTGAGTGAGATGTCACAGGCTGTTTGCCTACGTGAGAAGGCGCGTGCTGCTCGGGATGTTTCCCTTAGCTAGTGCGAGCGCTGTTCGATAGAGATTAGCTCTGCAACACGAGGAGCAGGAGAAGAAAATTGAACTGTGCGGCCTGCTGCGGCGTATCTTCTTCTTCTATCTTCTGTCTTCTGTCTCCTGCCTCCTCCTGCCTCCTCTCCTCTCCTCTGGACATGTGGATGGTGCCGGTCCCTCTTGTATGAAATGTGAGCAGCCGCGTGACAAGTCAGCAACTAAAACAACTCTAAGAAAATATCGCGAACCGCAAGAGTTATCTTGCTTTGTCGTTCTACCTAAGACGCGAATGCGTCGTTGAAACACGCGCTTGCGCTGCCGCGTTGCTTTTTCGTCGCCTCGAAATCGACAACGAAGAGTAAAAAACTCTTTGCAGGCGAAAGAGTGGCATGGCAGACAGCAGACAGAACGAAACTCGAAAATGTGTTTCGCCTTTTGCGCGCGTCTCTGTTCACAATTCTACAGCGCGTGCTCCGAGGTCCCACGGCACATAACTTTCAACATTGAACCTGCCCTCGGGTTAATTATTGCGCTTTCCCAAAGTAAACGCCACCTTCCCTCCTTACCGCTGTAAAGCTGGCCTCGTCATCGCGACGAGTGCAAGATCGAGATCGACCCATATGATGATTCGACACCTCCGTCCCACACCCCGTAGATGGGAAAGACGCCGTACGAGAAGGTGCGGACAACAGCATGCATGCGCACCAGTGCGCTCATCTTTATGATGAATGGCCCAGTTCACGCCCTCGATACGTACAGGTCTGAACTTCGTGTACTTACTGGTAGGGTCTTCCAAGGACAGCAACTACTCGTAGAAGAGCTGTTCAACCTGTTGATGGTATATGCTGTTACAGCAGCAAGCAGCTACTGACGGAGCACAAAATGCCTCTTCTACTCCTGCCGGAGGGCGCACTTTTCTTCCGCCGTTCGTTGCTGCTGGGTTGCTGGGTCGCCCATCCGCGCCTATAATATCCATTATCGCGCACTTTCCTCTGCGGAGTTCCTTGCCCGCAGCAACAATGTACGAGTATACTCGTGCGAATATCGACAACAGCATCCCTCGTACCTTTTAGCACGCTGTTGCCGTTTGTTGTGTCTGTCGGGGGGGGGTTCTTGTCTGTTCGGGCCTCGTTTTGTCTGTGGCCTGTGCAGGACACTCGTCGCTGTGTGTGGCTCCAGACTGCGGATCTAAATGTTAATGCTAGAATACTACGAGTATCACAAAGCAGTCGGAGGCGTTGTCTGTAAATCCTCGGCTCGGGTCCCGCATTTGTAGCCTGCCTTATTCCCGTCCCGTCGTCCTTTCGACCGATATTCTTACTGCAGGCAGTACAGCAGTTGGACAGGAGTTGTTACTCGTAGTGGTAGCTATTAGGTGCTCTGTAAGTTGTAAGTGCTCGTAACCCCGCTGGTTGGGATTCCTGCCCGACGTATCGATCAATCGTCCGTCTGGTGATCGCTTGCAAAAAGCAACATCAACAGCAGCAGCTGCTGTGAGACTTTACGACCAGTATTTCTGAAGTTACTTTTGAGATCATTGGTGGTTGACGGCACCGTACTCGTACCTACGTGTCGTTGTTCGCACTGCAGCACACTGTCAGGTTCATAAATTGCATTCCGCGTTCGATGTGTTGGTCCCTAGGCATACTACCCCTCCCTCCGGCGAAGGCAGCCGCTATGACAACGCCTCGCGCGACGCAGAGGAACTCCGCTTCTATAGATGATGCTCACTGTTTCAAAACACGAGCCTGGGGGAGGGATTCACAGATGGACCTGCTATCGACCCTGCCCCCTGCTCCCGCTTGGCGCCCTGATCCCACGCCAACCTGAATCACCAAAATCGAGGGTTTCCACAAATACGGCCACAGTTTAAACGGGAACAACACTAAAAAACTGAGTATATGTTGTCTGGCCCTTGATTTTCTCGCCCCGGCTCGTCTGTACAATACAATTAATTATCCCACGCTGTCTGGTTCCTGTAAGGTTGCTACACCATGCCGAACACTGGCTGGCGTCCAACACACCCAAGCAGCGACGGCGAATCACTGGAGGTTGAGTGACCTGCGAGAGAGATTGTCGCTCGTTTTCTAGTTTTTGGCCTGGAGGAAGTTTTTTTTTTCTGGTCGTCAGGGGATATCATTGGTGCGTCCCCGGGTTTCACAAGTATAGTATGCCTGCTGCTGTAGGACCTGGTAGGTACCCCTTGTCGACTTTCGGTGCCGGAAGGAATGTTACAGTACGCGACATGTGTTAATAATTTGGTAGTTAAGAATTTCAGGCTGAGTTTTTTCGAAAAGTAAGATTTTACAGCTAAGCATTTGTGCTCAGCGAGGAACGATCCTCTAAATCATACCAGGTATACAAAAGCCTACGCTCAATGTTTAGATCACAATATGCCACGAACCTTAGCCAAAATAGGAGTTTCTTAACTGATGCCGCGTTCTGTATACCAAGTATGAACAAATCACTTAGCGTGTCACCACTGGCTGCGGCTGACGCTCCTCGAAACAAAACGCTCACCACCACCACCGCCGCCTCCTCTGCCATGGCTAGGCCCTAGCCTTTAAGGCACGCCTCAGGTGCTTTCAGGCACGTGGAGATAGGCACGCGGTAGGCAAAAACTAGTGAGATAGACATGTAGATAGGCATATGCCTGAAATGCCTGAAACCTAATTCTATACTAATTTCAAGTTGTTTTGTTTCAAGAGGTAGAATGCCTGAAAACAGGAAAAAATGTCTTACACTTGCCTGGACAAGATAGGCACGAAAACAGTGGTTCAGGCACACGCCTGTTTCAGAAAAGGTAGTTCAGGCATTTTTTCAGG
>JAYJME010001282.1:0-17067 GCA_036873775.1 Costaria costata
ACCTTTCAGTCCATAAATACTCAGTTAGGCTGTTGCGCTGGCCTCACGTTCGGGTCGATGTATGCAGTTTGCCTTACACGCCCACCATGGCTTCGCAAGGCGTGTTGTGCGCAGCGCAGCACGGGCTTTGGGTCGCGTCAATTCATTCGCCGCAGGGTACAAAAGCCATGTTATGCGTGTTATTTACGCTGTCGGAGCCTCGAACATAACCGGAGGTACTCTACTTTTAGAATTTTGACCTAATTCATTAGCGAAAACGACGCATTATTTTCAACTCTACGCACGCCACCAGTGATTTTTCGAACTCTAATTACGCATAATATTTTTTGCATTTTCGTTGGCGTCTGGCGTCCACGCCTGCCGCTCGGGTTTGGCCGCGGGCAAGATGCAATACTGATCCTGTAGCGAGTTTCGCAACAGACACGGAAGCCGCCGTAATTAAGGCGAGGGCACCCACTACTACCGCCGGTCCCGCACAGACACGTCAAACGTTCCGGGATACGCATGTTAACCATCCACCTACTATACGAGTACATCAATGCACTGGTAACGAGGTACACCGGTATACTCTGTAAAAATATAAACCGGACATCCCACTACCAATTTTCTAGACCAAAAGGAGGGCATTCCAAATTCAAGTAAAATGCCAAAGTAAAAAAATACTCATTTTTTGGCAGTTTGTTTCCAGAAATCCCACGGCAACCTCGTTTTTTAATTCATATTATTTTTCAACATTCGGAAGGAGTATACGTATCATATGATAGGTCGCTTTTACTTTTTGTCGAGCACCCCTGGTTATACTGCTAATACCCCGCTACTTTTTTGCTTCCAATGTAAGTTTCCCCTGGTTACAGGCATCTTGCACGTAGACTACTTCCACTGTGGTACCACCTCGCACTTGGATGTGAAGGTGACCACCAGCTTAAAATGTCGATCGAATCCTCAGGCCAAGATGAACCTTACATCAGCCCTCCCCTCCCTTGGAAGTTCAAGGAAGTACGCACAAAGTGCGACGTCCACCTCACAAGCGGCTCTTAGCAAGGTACCAAGTACCAAGTAGACATTTGGATTGATGTGGGTCGACAGAAGTACGCCGTAAAACGTGACAATGCACTACAGCAGTAGGAAATTAGCGTACCGTCGCCTTTCGTGTTTTTCTTGTTGTCTGATGGTCATTACAAGGAGATGTTTGTCGAGTTTCACCAGGTTATCTTGTGCGGGATGGGGAACCGAATTCTGCACTTTTCGCGGCTATGACTTGGACATAGTGTGAGACAATTCTCGCCGTACGTAGCTAAATGATACCACTGCGTACAAGCCGGGTGATTGCACTGCGTTGTGCCTATTCGGTTATGCAACCACGAGGCGGTCACTACGTAGTAGTCACTCTCCGGCCTCTGATGGAAGTGGCCACATCAGAAATCAGGTCGACGCTTTTGAAGCTGTTGTCTATTTGCAAGAAAGTGCGCAGAAGGCGTCGAAGTCCGCTTGAGGTTCTGGCAGTTGGATCCAGTTCACCCTTCATGCGACTCGCTCGCCGAACACATCGCGGAGATTAGCGCTGGATGCAAGCTAGAATGATTTCCTGGTCGGTGAAAGGACGACGTGCTCCGTCCCGGCATGGTAGGCATGCTTGGGTCTATCACGACGCGACTACGGCCAGATATGCATGAACTAATTACACTCCTTTCTCGGAACGGCGGGGACTGTGCGACGCAACGGCACCGTATACGGCCGTGCGTTGCCCTACCCGCGCTTCGCTGCATTACCTGAAAACCAGGGAGGCAAGTCTTTCCGGGCTAATGCGCAAAGGCCTCAAACAAGAGATGCTCTCGAACCTTATTCGAACCCCGTGTCCTTGGTGATGTAAACATGTCCTAAAAACAAATGTGAATGAGTTTTATTTACTCAGCTATTATATCGTGCGTGAACCTCTATCGGTTACCTAGCCAAGGGTACATAAGCTTTATGACCCAAAGATTTTCAAGGTGTCTATTAATCGACACGGGGGGAGCCAAGAGTGTTTCACACTTGTTTATGGGGAAAATCGAAACTATGGGAGGACGGGTTAAATGATAAATGTTGGTGGGGCCAGACCGGACGAGACAGCAGTGGGCGTAAACTCTACCTACGGGAAGGGAGTGTGAAGCACTATACTTGGTATACATGTTTTTTTCAGGTCTGAATGGGACGGTAAGTACAACGTTTCACGAATGTATGGTATCCGACGTCAAATCCATGTTTTGGTGACGGGACGGGCGGGTAACTATAACTTTCTCACGACGGGACAGTACGGTAAGAAGGTTTGGTCACGAAGTAATAACGAGTCAGCTACTAATTGTTTTAGCGGCGGGACGGGATGACCGCGGCGTCCCGTCATCAAACATCTGACCCGTCGTATAGCGTACGGCCCCTTAGTCGAAAATTGGATCTACGGTTCCGTCGCGTCGTGAAACAATAAATGTATCGTCCTGTCCGGCCGTAATAAGCGATATTTACCGTCTCGTGTCGCCACCACCGACCCATGCCACGATAGTAGAGGAGCACCCTTCGTTTTCTGAGGCTCTTCACTTTAGGAGCTCCATATCACACCCGAAAAGTGTTTTTGAAAACTGTAGAAAAGGGTAGCCCGATGAACAAGCCCATGGACCAGACATTAAGAGCTCATATTGCTAAACAAAAATGGCATTCCGACCATTTTGGGTTAAGAAGCCCGGTCATTCAGAAACAAAAAAAGCCAAAAAGTGCTACCTCTATCGTAGCACGCGTCCACCGTCATCCCCGTCGCTCAAATACCCCCTTTCGCACCGGAAACGGTTTTGGGGGACAAACCTACTTGGAAATATTGTGGAATATTTTTTTGGGGTAGTTAAAGGGTTAAATATTCCCTGGCAGCGTTATCGACGATTTCCTGTCTGATAGTAGATGGTTGGTATCTTCTGGCTTCCGAGACAGCTGAAACCTCCAGAAAGAAAGTTATTATCGGAGACTTTTTTTCCGAATTTCCAGAACTTCCAAGATATTTTTTAGAGTATTTTTTAAACACTTCAAGATTTCCGTTTTGTTTTTTCCATAGATAGATGGGACACTTATTTGTGTTTCCTTGTATTCTTCCCTCAGAAAACTCCCATAACATATGAGACAGAACGCCTCCGTATCTTTATACAAACTCCAAACTATTATTTTTTCAAAACATGGAAATTCTGGAAAACAAATCCCCGACGAATAACGGTGCTAATAAAGGGGAATAAAGCGGCCCAATCAATATGTTAAGGCGTGGAATTGCTCATCGTGTGGAGCAAACCTAATTCTCAAAGCAGTTGCTTTCCTGAGCTATTTCGCTTTAGAAATGTGTTAATACCAACTACGTAGTTCATCTATGGGGGCATGCATTTTCTTTTGAAGTGCTATTAGTGGACCCTGCGTTGGGGACTAGTTATGGGGTTGGGGCTAAGGCATCCCTGCGCTAGGGATCCGAATATAGGATTGGGGTTGGGGTATGGTTATTGAGGGATGGATGGCACGTGAACCCAACAAACCCGACTGAAACGCGTCTTGGCACGAGAGTTTTATCTATGCTCCTTTGCACTTGCCTCCAAATGTGGCATGTGTCTACACAGCAGTAGGAATACATTACTTAGGGGATCTTCTTTTGAGAACAAGTGTGACTTAGGGGATCTTCTACAGAAACCTTTCACCACCTGAAAAATGATCCCACACTGTTTCCAAGTATTTTGGTCCCAAAAAACGTTTCCGGCTCTAAAGGGTTCGTATAATTCAGTCCATCAATTAGCAGTTACTACGCTGTTGCGCTGGCGCCACGCTCAGTTCAATAGAACGATTTCGCGCAACAGGCGCGTTCGTGGCGCAGCAAAGGAGTGCCGTGCGCAGCACAACACGGGCTTTGGGCAGCGGCACGCTGTTTGTCGCAGGTTCAAAGAATGCTGCGCGTGTTGGTTTCCGCCGCCGGAGGCGAGAAAATAACTGTATGTACCGTATTTATTGTACGTTTCTCTTATTCATAAGCATAAACAGCGTTGTTAGTGTTTATGCATTTCGACGCACGTTGTAAGGTAGTGTTTCAAAATGCATTCACTCACAGTGGTATATATTGCATTTTTGTTTTGCGTCCAGTTGGCACTCCTCCCGTTCTGGTTTGGCTTCAGGCAGGCGGTATGCCCGGAGGATCCGTAGTCGAGGCCCTGGCACCCACTGCTGCAGGTACCACGAAAACGAATCGAGCACTCCGGGACACGCGCCAAACCACCCACCACCTACTACTGCTGTACGACTACAATATTGATACTGGTACTTTTCTGCTAGTACTGCCTACACTCATATTCACACTTGTACTACTGCTGTGCTACTGAAATACATACTTCACTAAACGTTGTAGTTCTTTTATGTGCAATACTTCTATTACTAGTGTACGCTGCTGGTGTAGTATTATACCACCTCGCACCGTCACTTGAATCTCTGGTCGATCGAACATTCATCTCAGTGAAAAACAGCCCCTCTCACCTCGCAACTGCAAGGAAGTACGTAGAAGGTGCCGACGTACGCCTCACCACCAGCGGTCGTTGTCAGATGGACATAAGTTGGGCTGGCTTCGGATTGGCAGCGACGCTGCAAAACGCGCCAATCACTGCGCGGAGTAGGCAACCAGTGCACCGTTACCTTTTGTTTTCGTCATATTTTGGAGGTTATCATGGATGCTTGTCGAGTTTTCAGCAGATGGATCATCTCCTGCATGATAAATACCGTAGACTTCCTCATAAGGGGGGATGGATAAGTGTGTGTGATGTGTGTGTGTGTTCTTCACATTAAACCGTTCTTTGACTCGTCGACATCCAGCGCACCCGTTGTCCGTGCTGATTCTTCACCCTAGGAGAAAGACGCTCTGTGGTCCCAAGCAACGACACAGAGATAATGCATTACAAAGAAATGCATCGTACCACGCAGTGTCATGCCAGCGTACTGGGCAGGGGTACGACAGGCACAGCAGCAATTCCTACGCCAGATAAATCAAGAAGAAAAAAAGAATAACAAAAAACTAAGAAATATGTCCGTGCAACCTACTGTGTAACCACGAAGCATTTAGTACTGTCGCTAGTTACAGTATACAGCATGTATGTGGTAATGATAGTGGTTATTCTCGGAGGTAGCTTAGCTATTTACGGAAACTCTGGTGGACAGCTGGTGCTACATATTATTAGGGAAGATACCTTTAGGTCCTATTTTTCAGCCGATTGCACCTACCTATGACAGTGCGTGGTACGATGCATTTTTTTTTGTTTTTTTTGTAATGCATTATCTCTGTGTCGTTGCTTGTGACCACAGAGCGTGTTTCTCCTAGGGTGAAGAATCAGCACGGACAATGGGTGCGCTGGATGTCGACGAGTAGAAGAACGGTTTAATGTGAAGAAGAACACACACCTAGGGAAATAAACAACGCAAGATAGTGTATTCAGAAGTGTCGGTTCTTTTTTCGTTTTTCTCTTTTTTTTTGTTCATTTGCTGTACGAACTCGCACCTTGGTATTGTTTGTTACTCTATGCAAAAGGAAACATAAAAAGAGTCGCACTCGGAGAGAACTAATGAGCCGCTCGGCCGAGTAGCCTACGTGCGCGGTAGTACGGTAGGGATGATACCCCCGTTTTCGTTGCCGCGTGTAGGGTTTGTACTGCCGTGGTTGCATAGTCAGTTGCTTTCAACCTACCAAAGCCATGCTCGAAAGATTCCTGACAACTCTATGTTCTTGCAGTACGAGTGTTAAGATTTTGCGCATGCCTTTTTTGTTTGGTGTTTGAGATGGTATATGAGCCACGCGTTTGGGACTGCGAAAACTAAAAACTACCAGGTAAAACCAAATAAAGTGGAGAAGTACCATTTTTTTTTAGAGAGGGTTTGAGTAACTCGCCCGTGTAACCGTAAACCACAGCAACAGTAGTAGTGGTAGTAGTAGTAGAAGTAGTAGTTTAGTAGTAGTAGTAGTAGTCGTAGTAGTAGTAGTAGTAGTAGCAGCAGTAGTAGTAGTAGTAGTAGTAGTAGTAGGAGTAGTAGTAGTATTTGCAGCAGTAGTAGTTTAGTAGTACTGTAGTAGTACTGTAGTTGTAGTTGTAGTAGCAGTGCAGTACGCGACGGCAGTTAAGAAACTCCTATTTTGGCCAAGGCTCGCGGCTTATTGTGATCTCAACGTTGAGCGTAGGCTCTCAGAGGCTATTGCATAGGATTTAGAGTAGCGTTCCTTGCTAAGCACAAAATTCTTAGCTGTAAATTCTTATTTTTCGAAACTATTCAGCCTGAAATTCTTAACTACCAAATTCTGAACACATGTCGCGTACTGTATTGTATAGGATTTAGAGTAGCGTTCCTCGCTGAGCACAAATGCTTATCATAGCTGTAAATTCTTATTTTTCGAAAAAACTCAGCCTGAAATTCTTAACTACCAAATTCTTAACACATGTCGCGTACTGTACTGCTACACTGCTACATAATCATGTTGTTTTTATGCTGATTTTTTATGCCGTCTTTGCTGTTTTTGCTGCTGCTGGTGCTTGCGTGCTTGCCGTTTTCGCTGATTTCGTTGTTGTTGGTGCAATGCAATGGCTTCTCTACTGCTGGGATGCCGTTGCACCGCATCGTAAATTCAACCATCCTCGTCACATACAACATCGACAACCATCAACATCAACACCACCACCACCACCACCACCACCACTACCACCACCATCACCACCACCATCACCGCCGCCACCGCCACCACCGCCACCATCACCACCACCCCCATCACCACCACCACCACCACCACCACCACCACCACCACCACCACCACCACCACCACCACCACCCTCACCACCACCAACTGTTTGGGACAGCGCAAGACCTTGTTGACGTACATGGCCCACCACGACCTGCACGTGAGGCCGGACAGCACTCACGAGGAGCTCGCCATCGCTGCTGCTAGGTAAGCCACGGAGCCACGATGTCCGTCTATTTCTGGCTTTAGTCGAAACCTACAAGCAAATATGCTACCAGTACCATACTGAGTGGTATTGGCCCTCGAATAAGAAATAACCTATTATTAATAATAGTCTACGTATTAATAATAACTTTTTGGGAGACGTAAAAAAAATTGGCCAATAGGTAAATATAACAAGTCGTGCTCAGCGGCGAGCGCTACAATAAACCCTACCGCTATGCACCAGTATATAGCAGCCTATGCTCAAGGTTGTTCAAGGCTGATGTTACAGCAAGGTTTCAAGCCTTGCTCAGATTAGACTACGTACGTACGTAGGTGTTTATTGTTGGCGGGCTCATACCGTAGGAGACCGCGGTTTGACCCCTTGACTGACCGCTCGCTACACAAAAACTAGTATATTAAGGCCGACAGAAGCCTTGACGCGCCCAAAACGACAAATTAATTGTCTCTCACAATAGTATTTACTGGTGCTCATGAGGAGCTCACAATCGTCGCTGCTATGACATGGTGCCGGTATACTTCGTATAAGTACAACCGATAAAAGCCACGAAGCCACGACTTCCTCTTCAATATAGGCCCACGAATCACGAATAAGAAAATATTAGAGCTGTGAGTCGACAGGACTTCACGACTACTTAATACCAGGTAGTAACTAATCGGTAGGTACCGTTAGCCAACTAATCGGTAAGTCGGCTGGCGAAGACAGCTGATGGCCAGCCGACTTGCCGACGTAAGCCATGCGAGCGAAGCGAGCCGAATTAACCCCCCCCCCGGCAGAGGGGGCCCCGCCCAAAAAAGAAAAAGGTGCCCCGCATTCAACAACCCTTCCTACAAATATGTAAACCCAATAAGTCGGATAGTCGGATAGTAGGCACCTACAGGACACGACTACAGTAACTATTAGTCCGACTAATGACTAGCTGGTGACTCAGGTAGGGTCGGCTCACAGCTCTAGAAAATACAGTACATAGTTGTCGCTATTAATAGAAACTCGCGCAGCAGGATATTTGGAGTGTCGTCAACTTGTGTGCGTTGGTGGATCTCGGTCGGTCGGTCGGTCGGTCGGTCCCTTCAGCCATCCCGAAAGGGGTCCGTGTTAGGGTGTTTGCGAAGATTTTAGGTGGAACCACTCTGGTTGGGTTTCTTGTGGTCTGTTTCCTATATACAGATTACCCCAACCCCCGACTTTAGGAAAAGAGTTATAACCCTTTTACTACTACTGTACCGCAAAAAAGTATCCCACACTCGTATTTCCAAGTAGTTTTTGTCCCTCCAAAACAAATCCGGCTTTAAAGGGGATATAAACCCAATCCAAGAACATTTTGGGTTAAAAATTACATTTAGGCCACTTTTTGCAACAACATAAGGTAAGATCCTAAAGTTTCGTGGGTTGGGGGTCATTTTTATATAGGAAACAGACCACGAGAAGCCCAACCAAATTGGTTCGAACCAAAACTTCTTCGCGAACACCCTGTTTTCTTGCGCCGTGTAAATCGGAAACTGCTGATAAGAACGTCGGGCGAGCTCTACAACTAAATATTACCAGTATGCAATAGCCTAGTGCTCAAGGTTGCTCAGGGTTGGTGTCACAATGAGGTATCACGCAGCTTGTAAAGATGAGTATCAATCACTCAACTGGTCGAACTCACAGCTGTCGTATGTTCAACAATTTTATATACTCGTAGCACGAAACGTTATTTGCCGAAATCGATTGGACATCGTGCCTATATAAGTAATATTGTCTCGTTGACCCTGGTAGCACCCGGGGGAGCCACTCCTGGTCAGTAATCCTCAGCGAAGAATGTAGGAAACGCGCGATCGGGGTACGCAGCTTCCAAAGTTGAGTATCGACCAACCGACCGAGCGGGAGAACTCACAGCTGACGTATTTTTTAGTTTTCTTCATAAAAACTAGGGTTTCAAGCTTTGCTCAGATTGGCGTTTCTTGTTGGCGGGACCATACTGCTGTGTATGTATGTATGTCTTGCTCTACGACCTTCGAGTGAAGATGCTACTCGTAACACACCCTGGACCATAGGTTCGAGGTCAATAGGCAATCGATAGGATCCTATTCCAATAGGAGGCCTATTGTAGCTTGTGATAGGTATCGATTGGCACTTTTTGAATCTTGTTGTGGCCGACAATGGGTATCGATCGGCACCGTCATTCACCTACTGTTCGGCCAATATTTTATCAACATGTAAATCTCAAAACCTATTGCTGAAACAAATATCTATCGATAGGCATTTCCAGACCGGTATTGTTCGGGCGATATGCTATTGGGACTGAGAGGCGAACACGTATTGTTTCGGACGATAGGTATCGATAGACCTTTCACCAAACCTATTGTTTGGGACGATAGGTATCGATAGACCTTTTACCAAACCTATTGTTTCGGACGATAAGTATCGATAGACCTTTCACCAAACCTATTGTTTCGGACCGCAGATATCGATAGACATTTCACCATTCAACTGTTTCGGGCGATAGGTATCGATACGTAGACCTTTCGCCATTCTGTTGTTTCGGTGTTGGAGAGCAAGGCGCTCAAATACAGCCTGACTCGGTACAATCAACTCCAGTTCGTCATCCATCATCCACGCCGCACTCCCCTTCAGCACAGCGGAGAGTCCTCGGATTCGGCGCTGTCTGCCCTAGTTGTGACCTTAGAAGTTTCAGGTAGATGTTCTCAACAACAAGGTGGTGATTACTATTTGCGCATGTTCGATGTGAAGATCAAGCCTTCAGTATTCTAGAGCGACCTGTTTGTGTGCCGTCCAGGCCCTTCTTATACCCTGGATTATACCCTATCGAATAAGCTTTTGGGCCAACAATAGGTCGAAAATTATGACGATCGATACCTATCGCGGGGCACAATCGCTTGGCTTCGGGTTCTATCGATAGGTATTGTAAGCAACAATAGGGTTAGGGTAGTGGCCACAATAGCCTATTGTCCCGACCGAAATGCTTGCGAACGTGTCTATCGATACGTATCTTGGGCACCAATATAATTTGAACATGATTCCCAACAGGCTGCCGTTCGAACAATACCTTTTTATCGCCACCAATCAACACCTATTGGTTGAAGCGATATGTGTGTGATGGTATCGATCGATACCTATTGCTCAATGAAACAGGTTTGCAAGGGTATCGATCGATACCTACTGCCCAGTTCAGTAGGTTCGCAAGGGGATCCATCGATACCTACTGCCAATTTCATAGGTTTGTAAGGGTCTCGATCGATACCTGTTGCTTGTAAATGTATAACCCTATTGCTTATCGCTATTGCTTAAAACAACAGATACCGTATACGTATCGTACCCTAATGTTTGAATGAATACCTTGGATGATAGCAACATACACCTTGACCTACTTCTTGTTCTTTTGATTTAAAAACAACAGGTTTGCAATAATACCTAGGTTTATGAGGATATCAATCGAAACCTGGTGCTTGGGACAACTGAACACCACTACGAGTATTAGTATTACGAGGGTATCGATCATACCAATTTCTCTGGACCTATTGGGCAAATAATTAGGTACCGGTCGACAATATCACCCTCCTATTACAGGTGACAAAAGGCATCGACATGCAATACCCCAACCTATTAACATACCAACAGGCATATTTAATAGACTGTTGTCCAGGGTGTTATATCTATTTGTCAAAGCAATAGGAATCGAACGATAATTACACTTACCTATTGGTCAAAACAATAGGTATCGATCGACAATTTCACATACATATTGGTCAAAGCAATAGGTATCGATCGATAATTTAAGACATCTATTGGTCAAAGTATTACGTATCGATCGATAGTGTGGCATAACTATTGTAAGAACAATAGCATATTGTGCCTGTTTCTCACAATCTATTGGTCGAAGATTTAGGTATCGATAGACGGATTCACACACATGTCCTAAGAACAATAACCTATTGTGCCAATTCTTCTTGGGCCTATTGGTTGAAGCAATAGATATCGATCGACAAAATCGCGTACCTATTGAAGGTGTCAATAGGTATCGATATGCAATGCCCCAACCTATTGGCATACCAATAGGCATATTCAATAGGCTATCGTCCAGGGTGTGACTCGTAAGGAGACTGCGGTTTGACCCCCCGGCTGATCACCCCTACGAGTACATTAAAACTAGCACGTTTAGGCCAAAAGAAACCTTGACGCGCCCAAAATAGTAGACCTTATCGCGGTCTCGTACCCCAAAAAATACCAGGTAAAGCACCAAAAACGTGACGATTTTTGAGGCGGTCCGCACATTAATTTCAGATCATCCAAAACACGCGCCGAAGCCGCGCTCGGGTCGTAGCCTTAGCCTGGGTTAGGGTCAAGTTAGAGTTAGGGTTGGGTTGGGTCGACGCTTTCTCTTGGTTTGCGAAGGAAAAACATCCAAAAACACAAAAAAAAGACCAAAAACCTGTATAACGCGTAATATGTTTGGTACTTTATCTGGTATGTTTCTGGGTAGGAGACCGTTCAGGGACCTCCCCAAAATGACAAAATACCCGTCTCCCATCAACCCCTTTGGGACTTGGGACTCGTCTACAGCGACTTTGTATGCTTATTATTCGTGTCTGTGTTTACATCTTTCCGGAGGTATTTTTCCACTACTCCAGAGTTATTGGAGCCTGTCCTGTGACCTCGGACTTGATTATGGCGATGAGTTAATGTGAGAACAACAACAACAACTACTCGTATAGCGGCCCAAAATAATGACAACTATTGTGCTACTTCGAAGTATAAGCCGTCCTCTATGGTGTGAACGCGCCGCACACGTAGTATCAGATATCATGCAGCGAGCATGTCGTGCAGCCCTTGCGCTGATTTTCGGGGTACTCCATCTATGATATCCTACCCCAGCAGCAGTCTTGTACCACTCGATCGGCCGAACTCACAGCTGACTGACGTGCTTTCTAACAGTTTTGTAAGAAGCATCACAATTTAGTCGGTAGTCAAGGTAGGCAAATTAAATGCAAACGTACCGGGTACGAAGTGCGAAACCGAGACAAACCAAACAATACTCGTTAAACATATAATACGTATTACCCTTGTATGTTTTACGCTTGAGTATTACCTGGTACCAGTACACTTGTATTACTCAAAATAACTTGCGTAGGATCCGGCCTAAAGTAATAACAGTAAAAATAGTAGCGGCTTGGAGGTTGAGAAAACCGAAAAAAGATACCACTGGAAGCGCCTGGTATTTTTTCGTTGCACGTTTCTTTTCGCGTTTTAGTTGTTATTCATGTAGATGATGTTGTTTTGGGTTTTGTTGTTGTTGTTGTATTTTTTTGGCCGTGTCGAATTTCATCGTGTTGAGAGAGAGACCCGGAATAATTACGGAATTACACCCTGACAAGTATGTACAGAGTTCCGGTTTCTAGTACGTGCATTATGTGTAGAAAATGCGGATACTGTGGTGTTCATCAAAAAAAGAAGCGACAAAAGTGCCACCGGGGGCGCTTTAGTTGACGACGTCCCCGGGGGCACTTTAGCTTAATGCGACCCCGGAATTGGGGGCACATCAAGTTAAAATGCCCCTGAAAACATGACACATGGCACCGCGCGCGATGACGGCGATCGTAGGATACTGGACCTATCATGAGGTTACCTGCGGCATCTACTGCCGCGGTGTGTGCGTTAGTTCCGGCGGCCATCGTTTCTCGCCCGAGATATAATAGACGTGTTCACGTTCTCAGGAATCAGTATCCCTCCAAGCCTTTTTTGGGGGCACAACAAGGCCACGGAGGATCCCTCAGGAATCTGATACCGAGAAGGCGCGAGTAGGCGTTTCGCCCAAATATTCAAACAACTTGGAGGTGGAGTAAAGAGATTTGAAGATCAATGTTTTGAAATTTCAGAAAACTGCTGTAAATGTATGATACAATAATCAAAATAAGCTTCAGTCCTTTTTTGCCCTTTTTTGGGCCCAATAAAAAAATGATAATTTCTAATTAACTACCTCTCACGGGATCGTAATTTCCATGTCCTCGGTTTTTTCGAGTGCGTCAGATTGCTAGAGTTAAATAACCACCAGGAGACCAGCGGCTTTTGGTGAAATCAGTTTTTTCATTGGTGTTGTGGCCATGGTACTATTAATAGCTGCCGGCGCGTCGAATTAAATATTCAGCGATTTTGCGAGTTTTGCTGTGCTGCTGGCTCTGGCTGGCTCGCAACTTTGTGTTCACGACTCACCTCGTGCGTCGTTTGTGGCTGCCTACGGCTGCAGTCGGGTGCACCCGACGCCCTCACACACCTCTTGTGAAGCGTGCCTCAATTTCGCGGGCTGTGGTTGCTTGTGAGGAGCTGTAGCTGCCCGCAAGTGAAATGCAAACGTTCAGTTGGGGAGTGTTTTTTGTCTTATTTTGTGTGCCCTGAATTTCGACCAATTTCGATCACTGCAGCACCCCGAAGTCGAGGTGTAGACCTCCGTTGTAAAACGGCGGACGGCCTGTCTGAAAAAAAATCACAACCTGCTGCAGATGATACACCAAGTTGGTACACTCGATCTCTGCTACGGGACGAACCAGCCGAAGGTCAAAACGCAGTGTATAAGAAAAGCAGCGCAATTACAGCACCAAAAAATCATCTAGATGAGAGTCCTCCGGAAACCCGAGGATGCGGGATGGATAAGATCCTCCCTGGCCTTAAGCGAATGTGCCCCCGATCATAGAGAATATTAAGCACAGTACAGGGTAGTGGGGCTTATGTAAGGCGATCATAATAAAGCAGCTACTCGATATACTGTAGAGCGGTTGAAATCGCTTGGCACGACGGTAACTCTGAATACAACCGCCCATACGGATAGTGCGGCCTCTCGATATAGCACGGCCACAAATCCTGTGCACTATACCCCCTTATATGGCCCCCACTACTGTACCAAGCAATGACAAATCTATCTGACTACTGCTGCAATCTGTGCCCATGTACCGGGTTCTGCCGCACACAATGAACAACGTTGTGCAAACCAGGCCAATGGCTGCAGTTGGCGGCTCGGCTGACTCTCTACATACAAGGGGTCCCTCTTATGGACACTCGTCCGCAACCTTTCATGTGTGAAGCAGAGATCACGATTGTTGGAAAAAATACGCCTGTATATCGGTAATTCACCGACATCATCGTGCAAGGCTTCCCGGAGAACTACCGAGGCATCAAGCTAAGCACGTACAAGGACCCCGGCGTACAGTCCAGGCTACCATGCGGCACCTGTACCTGTACCTGCTGTGGCGAACAAAGATGGGAAGGATCGCTGGGTGCGGCACGGCCATGACGGCAACATCATCACCTGATCCCAGCTGCCTCATCATCTTCCACAACTGTGGCATGCCAGGTCACTACAAGAGCGGCTGCGCCTCGCCTGGCAAGGTTCATGGGAAAGGCAACAAACCCGCTGGACCCAACAAGAAGGCTGGATCAGGGGGTGGAGCTAGGCGACAATGGTGTTCAGTGCACAAAACAACTTCGCACATTGACGCCGAGTGCTACGTCCAAGGAGCTCCGCGCTCACGGACGGGTATCACGCATATGGCTGCTGTGCTGAGCGCCCTAACTCCCCCTGACGACACCGATGAGAAGCCTACAAGTCAAGTTCGACGACGATTTCGACAAGGGCCCACGAATTTAGCTTTTGAAACTACGCGGCTGGACCACCACCCGGTCTTTGGGCCAAGACTGTCATGGGCCGCTCTGAGCGTTATATCAACACAGGGTCGCCGGAATGACGGTTCCCAGGATCACTGCACAACAACACGCTTGGGATTGCTGGAAAGACGCCTTCCAGAATCGTTGCAACACTGTTCGCTGCGACTGTCGGACCTTCCGGGTCACCACATCAACAGTAACACGGGGTCGCCGGAAATTCGCATTTCGGGATCGAACCACAGTATCCTATTGTGGGATTGCCGCGACAGAACGTCTCCTGGAATTTTCACATCACATGTCGTTTAGCGCTGATGATGTCGCTGAACATGATTATCATTGGACTTCTGGAACAACGCTTCTCGGGTCGCTAGACATGATACGTAGTGATTTGGGTCTGGGCGAGCGTTTCGTTTCTGGGATAGCTGCGACATCATGTGGATTAACTGGAGGGCATCTGCGTCGCCCCGGGTCGTCCCAACTAAATGACAGTATTTTTGTTTTGTTCTACGTCTGTAGCACACACGTCTTATTATTACGGGAGGGCGGCAGAAACATCATAAAAGCTGCTGTTTGTGCAAAACATATTTCGTAGTAGCCCCACAAGTATTTTTAGTACAGGGCGGACAGAAACGTGGCCGGCCGCTACAGTATGTATTGATACGTGTTTTAATTCTTGGTCAACAAACTGATCGTTGAAATGTTGTTTTGCGTTTTTCTTCTGTAGTTGAGAATTATTGAGATGTAGTTGCGCGTTTAGCAGCTCAAGTATGACTTTCCATTTGTTTTCGGGGTAAGCCATACCCTGGCAGTAAACACTGAAGTACATGCAGCCAATGCTGGCGTTGCGTTGCCCTTGTTAAAGTGTGCCAGTACGAAAACAGTATGGTGCCATACATGTCTGCCTGGTAACTCCTCCGTCTACAGTGAGACCCGCGCGGGTCCAAGATATGGGTGCGTTTTTTTTCTTTCTATTTTCATGCTACTGTGTAGTACATGCGTCAAACCTATACCGACAATAGTATGTATTTTATTTGCCAGGTTCCGCGTTGTAGTTGATACGCTAGCTGTAGAAGGATTGATCGACCTTCGACAGCGAAGCACTATCCGCCGATGTTGCTTCGACGCGCTTCGACGCGACAATGGGTTATTGAAATCACGACATAGCAATGGCGTCCACTTCGTAAACATACAGACAATTACTCGTCGTAGTGCAGACGAATCAACTGATAAATGACGAGAGTCAGAAATTGCGGGAAAACAAAATGGAATAAGTTAGGTGCACTTGCAGTAACCATCAAGCAAGAAGAGAGGGCGTTACTGTTGTGGAATTATGTTGTTGGTGTTTGATGGTTGAGTATCAACTTGAATTAATATCCCGTCCATCGCGGGGTTGTATAGAGGACAGCTACTTTTATTGCGCAACAGTAGCCAGTGGCCTATCGATTCGCTGTCGGCGGCATAGTCGTCTAATATAGTTTATGGAGCACGGCAGTGTATCGAGCTGTTGTGCGAGTATCAGCGTGTCCACTATATGGGACCAGTCCTTTCGGTTTCATGCGGTGCAATCCCAAAAGCCCGTTCGAAGTTTTGACCTCCACCAGAGGGTTGTTGGTCTACAGTAGCTTTGAAGTCATATATTAGCATTTTCAAGGTCTTGTGGTCTAGTTTCATTTTTTTGAGCTGTAATCGATCGATCGTGCACCACGCACTCTCTCTCGCCCTCCTCTTCTGCTCCTCTGCTGGAAACCACCGACAATCAACTCATCAGGCCTTGGAGTGCCATTCTTTTATTAAGGTCTGCTGGGCCGAAGCTCATGCTCCCAGTAGGATGCTGCTGACTGAGTGCTTGCCTTTTTGGCAGAGTCTGCCGTGACTCAGCACTCGCATCATCGTGTGGCCCCAGTGTGGACCCAGGTTAAAAGCCAACAACCCTTAGTACAGTAGTACAGTACACCAACCCTATCCAACCCTATCATGCAATAACCCTGTCCTAGTAGAGTGGTAAAAGAGGCAATAGTGTCTATATACTTGCAGTAGGCCGTGTGCCTTCCAACTCATACAGCAGTATGCGAGAAGAAGGCGAGAAAAAGAGCAAACACTCAGGCCTTTATCGGAAAAAACACGAATCACGAGGCGCAGGAGCTTGGAATTCGCACTACAGCGCTGCAACCGCGGCCAGCTCGAGATGGCTTGCGACGAAAGAAGCGCTACTAGTTAGTGCAAGCTCGCCCGATTCTGTAGACGCCGCGCTGGTCGAAGTCAGTTGCGTACAGGCCTTGCCATCACTGATTAATTTCATGTAAGCGGCGGCAGACTACAGACGTCAGGCAGACGAACAAGCCTACATATTACTCATACTGTTTTGGTGAGAGCCCTTGCACACCCCGCAATGAAGAGGCTTTTTAGCCAAAAAACGAAAAAACGGGTT
>JAYJME010001283.1:0-17067 GCA_036873775.1 Costaria costata
TTACTCGAGTGATCTGCCAGGTATATCGGTAGTTCGTCTGTCGCTTTACCGCATGATGTGAGGTCACAACTTACTGTAATTTGATGACCCTATGGCCCGCATGCTGTCGATACAGGCGGCCCGAGCGGCTAGGGCTACCCTGGGGCCTTTGTTACCGCACGGTTCGCCGCCGGTGACGGTCCTCATCCCTTGCCTTCAGGTATGCCGCCGTACGGCCTTCCACAGTGTTTTCATGACAACCAGAATGACATGACAAATACATACTACATAGTACATAGTACAACACATCGAAACACCAAATAATGTGGATCTTTGTGCCGCACCGTCCTGACTCCGATCATTGCCCCTTTCCATGAGGTATGTGACGGTACCGTCCTCATTCCGGTCGTCATCCGTTGCCTTTAGGGGCGTTACCGTACCGCCCTGATTCCGATCACAGTCTAATCCCTTGCCGCATGAGGTATTCTTGTACCGTTCTTATTCCGATCATCATCCCATGCCTTCAGGTAGCCGCGGTACCGTCCAACTAACATTCCCATCATAGTCTAACCTCTTGCGTTGTTACTGCAGGCATGTTTGTACCGTCCTGATTCCGATCAGCATCCCATCCATGCCTTCAGGTGTGCTACTGTACAGTCCTACGGTGATTCCGATCACAGTCTAATCCCTTGCCTTAATTATGAGGTATGCTACGGTTTAAGAGCGGTAGGGGTGCACAAAAATGTTTATGGTGCTCCTCATTTGAGGAGCTCTTCACCCCCCCCCCCAACAAAAGCCTGGTTTTGAGCAAAACCAAACAGGCATCCCGATGAACAAACTCAGGGACTGTTTACAGGTATAATAAGATCAAAACAAGTTGTAAACAAACAGCGATTCTGGGTTGGTCCGTGGTTAACCCTTTTACTACCCCAAAAAGTATCCCACACTATTTCCATGTATGTTTGTCCCCAAAAACCGTTTCCGGCTCTGAAGGGGTTAAGGAGCCCCGTCCGTCAGCACCAAAATGGCCAAAAAGTGATGTTAACACCCCTATCGTAGGTGGGTATTTTTATACCGTCCTCGTTCGAGCAGAGTCTCCGAATTGAGTGTTCGTGTACTACATAGCTGCGACCAACTGCAGAGGATAGTATTGGTTGTCGTGCCAAACGCCGAAGTTACGCCTCGACACATAAGTAAGACGTTCGGTGACACATAAGTAAGACGTTCGGTGACACATAAGTAAGACGTTCGGTGACACATAAGTAAGTGAGTAAGTACGTAAGTAAGTAAGTAAGGAAGGAAGGAAGGAAGGAAGTAAGTAAGTAAGTAAGTAAGTAAGTAAGTAAGTACGGAAGTAAGGAAGTAAGGAAGTAAGGAAGTATGGAAGTAAGTAAGTAAGTAAGTAAGTAAGTAAGTAAGTAATTAAGTAATTAAGTAAGTAAGTAAGTAAGTAAGTAAGTAGGTACGTAAGTAAGTAAGTAAGACGTTCGGTGGTAGATAAGTAAGTGAGTAAGACGTTCGGTGGTAGATAAGTAAGTGAGTAAGACGTTCGGTGTTTCCATCCTCGCCACTCTCGTGGCCGACTCCTTGCGCAAGACGCGATGTGTTCGTCTATAAATAATTTACCACTGAGCCACTCAGTGATCGCTGACCAAAGTAGTTCGGAAAAAAGGGGATAAACCACTGTGTCACTCCTATTGTAAGAGAATATGATGGTGCTCGGGTTCGGGAACCAGGCAAGGCCAACCGGCGATCGTTGGGACGACTCAGGGACTTCAAGGGGGGGGAAACAGTCGAATCCAAATGGACTACTGCAGCACCGGTCGAACAAAACAACACGTGCTAGCGAGGTAGAGGGTGTATACGAGAGCTACAATGCAAGGGGATATCCGACACGCGCTCGTCATGATACCTACTGCAGTCGTACCACTGTTTCCTCCCACTACTTACGGTGGAGCATGTTCTAGTAATGAGGACTAAATATGGTTAGTAAAAGTAGGGCAATACATACCAGGTAGCTTTTTGAGACTATCGTAGATCCTTATTACCATGGTGCAATACTCCTAGGCGGTTGAGAAGACCGTTCCTGGTAGTGGTGCGACTACAGTTGCGCCTTCGTCGGTACATCTGGGGCTTAATACTCCTACAACAGTGTAGTGCATATCCCCAAACTATGTTTGTTACGGAGGGGGGGGTTGTTCCATGTTTTCTCTGAGGCTCTTCAGTTGAGGACCTCTCTGCCGCCCCTAAAACCCGGCTTTGGGGGGGGGAAATGAACACACAACCCGATGAGCAATCCATGATGTAGATACCTGATACCTGGTATGCGACAAAGCATATTGCAACATAATATCGAGATTGTTGGGCAGGTTATCGGTTAAGGAGCTCTGCTAGTCAGAAACAAAATGGCCAAAAAGCGAAAATAATACCTCTATCGTAGCACGCCTCAAAAGCTGGATGCTGTCAAGGATATAGCCGCTTTGAAAAAAAACGCTGCCAACCCGTGCTTTCGCAAACCAACAAGCTCAGTACAGCCATGTAGGGTTAAGGTCTGGGTTTGGGTCACAGGGCTCGTTAACCCCAATCTTATCCCTAATCCTAATCCTCAGCTGGCCTCTGCATCAATTAATCGTTTCGGCGAGACTCCTTGCAATCAGCACAGGCACCACGGCCTTGTTTGACGAGGCCGAGTTGACACCGACTACGGCTAGTCGAACAGCGGCAACTGCCCTTAACCCCTTGAAGACTGCGCCGACGGTTTTAGGAACAAACTGGCGCGATCCCACGTTAGGGGATAGGGGTGGTGTGGGGCCTTAATTTCTGAGCTCCTCACACGAGGAGACCAGTATCTCTAACCCAACCCGAAACATGGTTTCGAAGAAATTTGTTCGCGCAACCCGACCAACAGTTGTATGCGCTAAACCCCAGAACCAATCTACTCGTAAAATAATCACACTATGAATAACCGGTAGTTACTCACTTGACTAGCTCAACCCCGGTCAGTTGGAACAATATTGAGTCAAAAAGTGGTGGCCGTACCGTGGGATTACTCATCGGAATTGTTGTGGGACAACTGTTCTAGTAGCAGTACAGTAGATTTCATCCTTTTGGGACTGCAGATATAAAAACCCTGCGAACAAAACAAAAGGACGATCCCGGCACCAGCCACACGGAAAGAGGCAACGCGGGCTGCTAGGCTAGGTGGTTGATGCTGGTACAACATGCGTGGGGCTTCAGCTGCCGTATGCTGCACGCTCACACTTTGATAAGCCTGCACCTTCTCAACCTGTTTTATCGCTATTAATTAAATACTCGGTCCCAAAACATCCCCGCAACTATTAATAGAGCTCGGTGCACAGGAATAGATGAAACTTAAAACACACGCCGCTGTACATTATGATACTGGTGCGTGCAGGACGCCAACAGCGGGAACGCTAAGAGAGTCCGCCCTGGAGAGCGGGGAAAAGGAACAGCGTCCCCCCCAGGAGAAACACCACTGACCAAGCAGGTGTTATATGGGGGGCACGAGGCGAAACGGTGAAACAATATTGTCGTCAAGTGAATGCTGCAAGGGGGTGTTTAGTTCCCTGGGTTTACAGCCTCTGTGGCGAAACGTCGAAGCGTGTCCGTCTGTCTGTCTGACCCCCCAATCCCCACGCACTAAATAATGGCAGCCTGTACGCACGCCACAATAAAAAGGCTCTGTGCTTGCCACAAGGAAAACAAACGGCTGCATTACAATAACGTGAGGGGCTCTACGTATATCTCAATGACCAAAACGATTTTGAAGAAAATGTGCGGGTAACCCGATGAACACTCCCATCGCCTACGTAGGCATGCATCATACAACAAATGTAACATACAGTAGTTACGAACTGGTATGATATTGCACTAATATTGGGTAGCCGGTCAGTTGAGTATTTAGAAGGCTAAGAGCCCCGTCATTCAAAACATGGTGAGCTCAAAAGTATCCTGCTGTACACATGCTGTATACAGCATGCCGCAGCATGGGTCTAGGATATTTTCACCCTTATTCAACCTACCCGAAATTCTAACACGACCCCTCGTTTTGCAAACCATGTGGAGCTGGATGAACTCTTGCCACAAACGATGGCGGCTCTGGGGCTATTTAACGTTTATTAAACCCACCCAAACACCTTCTAACACGACCCCTCGTTTTTTCAGACCGTAGAGTTCGACGAACTCTTGCCGCAGGCGTTGGCGGCGTGGAGAAAGGTCATGAAGCACCGCATGTCACACATACACCTTGCCTTCGATCGGTACTGCTCTACGTTTCAGGTGGGCTAGATCTCAAGCGCAGGTTTGGTTAATAGCGACACAAGCTACAACAGGTGTAGGGTATACGGCACAACTCAACCTTCTCAGGCTCCTCAAGTTTGAGAAGCGCTCTACCCCACCGCCCCAACACCTGTCTTTTCAGGAAAGAAAACTGAAAGGACAACCCGACGAACAATCACACGGCCTATTGTAGACATACGAGTACAACGAATTAAATTGCCAAAATTAATAGTTGAGGGGCACCGTCAGTCAGAAACCTTGTGGCCAAAACATGCTACGCCCATCGTAGCACCAGTCTACTGTGTTATAGTGCTGTAGTGCACTGTTAGAAATACACCGTAACGACTGAGCTATACAGCAGCCATCGATTCGGTACTGCTCTGCGTTTCGGATGAGCTACATGTCTCGGTCGGTTTTGGCGGAGGGCTTGCATTGTTAGATATACACCATAACAACTGAGCTATATTAAAACCCAGCTGATCGGTAACGCTTTACGTTTCAGGCGAGCTAGGTCTCGGGTCGGTGTTTTAGCGATTGCTTGCACTGTTCGAGATACAACCACCGAGCTAGCAGTCAGTGCTGCTTGCAAGCTCAGTGGCAGCCAGACGGAATGTGCACATATTTAATACTGGCTTGCTGAAAATCGGAATGTGCGCGCATTGTTTTTTTCGAATCAGGTAACTGAAGAGCTGAGGTTCGGAAGAGATGATGCGCCCAAGCCTAGGGATGCGGTCGTCATGCAGGTCAGCTCTTAACAACTGGCGTTGCTAGCGGCTTTGCCCCCACCAATAACACAATCCCACCGTGGTTCTGCTTGCTAAACTTGATGACTCAACTCGTTGTTAAACTAACATATAATCACAGGGCGCTTGCATGTTCCCAGCAAGGGTAATATGTGTGTTGCCTTCTACCCTGAAATTGCCTCCGAGAGAGCCCCGGAGATCAATGCTTCTAGGCTGTCAGATTCGTTGAAGCCGAAAATATACACCAGTCTGGACGAAAATTCAAGGACCGTTGGGGTATCGTCATTATATATGTAGTGATGACTTCGCATTGGATCTTCACGACTATGTCGGTTTCAGTAGGCCTCGCGGGGCACCGGCTCTATCGTACGCCACCGGGCCGCCCGCAGCACCGCGACCGAGCCACGCCCCCCCAACATGGCAGCCCTCGGTAACCCCCGCGAAAGAACGGCCGGCGATGCCCGACTCGCCGGGGGGGGGGGGCGTGGAGAGGCGCCCTTCTGGGAACGGCTCGCTCTCTCCGCGGGAAGGGGGCGGACAAAACAAGGGGAGGCACTTCATTGTATTCCTTGTATCGAACAGAACAGATCACTTTTAATAGTGTCCATGGATGACGCCTCCTACCGACCGACAATGAGGACCCCTTCCTTCAATCTGTCCAGCTATACATGCTGTGTGTTGTTGTTGTTGTTGTTGTTGTTGTTGTTGTTGTTGTTGTTGTTGTTGTTGCTGTTGTTGTTGCTGTTGTTGTAGTTTTTGCGGGTTTATTGTTGTGTGTTGTTGTTGTTGTGTTTAGACCACCATCATGCTCATGCCACGGTAGACGTGCCTGGTAGAGATACCGCGGTACCGGATAGTACAGGGGTTGAGTAACTTTCGTCAGGTTCTTGAACAATAGGCGAAGCTCTGTACTTGGCCCGAAAACCGACTTCGATAAAAGTGTACGAGCAACCCGAAGAACAACCCAACGGGCTAGGCACAGTAGTATATTGTACTGTAAGTCTTGGCATACAATGAAGAAAAAGGTACAGTAGAGCTGTCCAATAGTATAGGTTACAACCGGCAAAACATGTGATGGCTCACGGTTCTCTTATAGATCTTCACTGCAGTAGTACAGTTCACACCCGGCAAACGTGTCGTAGCTCATGTACTGTTGCTCGTTTAGGGCTTCACTAATACGAAATGCTCGTATATCCCTAAATAAACTACATGGACTGCTGGGAACCACGTACACACAGGGAGTTGAAATGCCTGCCCGATGTGTGTAACCGTTCCTTTGGGCCAGCTGGGCAAGAGCCTTGTGGAGCAACGAGAGAGGAGGCAGCTGTATCAGTCCGCGTTGGATGGCTCGGGTCAAGGCGAGGGCCAAAGCGAGGAAGGTGCTATTAACACCAGCACGACGACGAGGCTAGAAAATGAAATCGAACAAGCTCAGAAGCAAAGGCTCGAGGTGTCCGCTTTGACGGGTGCAGCGCAGCAGGTGAACATCATTTCAGATTGTCATGATTGTCGTCCGACAATGTGCAGCAATATGAGCTTCAAAATCGAATACTGCCAAACAACACCCATGAAGATAGCTCTAGATTTGCACTATTTTAGTGGGTTAGTGTTGCCTTAATCCCTTCGCGTCAGCTGTGATAGGACGTACGATTGATGGGCTCTTTAGGTGAAGAACTACTGTAGAATTAGTCTAGGAACTACAGTAGTGTACCCATTAGCCTTCGAATGTCATTTCTGTTCAACAAAACAATGTTCGCTATACACCAATGACAGGCCATGGCATTGTCCTTCGGGTTTTGCGTACAACTACTCTATGCATTGTTTTTGACGTCATTGGTGGGGTGTGGAGGTCCTCATATGATGAAACCGCAGAAAACTCGGAGTGCACTCCTACCGAAGCATGTGTCTACGGTGGGTAGTAGGTGTTGTATTCATCTCTTGGCGTCAGCACTGACCGTGTCCAGACGCATAATTACTAACTTGTATCATTGTAGTGCCCCCCGAAGCTTGCCATCCAGTACTCTAACGTGCAGCCGTCCCCAAAACACATTCAGCAGCTCGTGCTCTTGTGCCCACGACCCCAGCTACCCAACGGGGTCCTATGCTATGCCCTGGTATGATATGCTCCATGCAGAGAGCAAATAGTTGGATACTGGAGAGCACGGGCGATACCCACATGCATGAGCGACTACGTTACCATGAATGCCATCCAGCACCGTATACCGTTCAGCCGTCACCAAAACACATCTAGCTCGTTCTCAAACGCGCACAGCCCCACCCAACTGGGTGACATGCGATGCCATGCCATTTCATGTCATGCGACGTGCCAGAGAACGATACGTTGGGTACTGGGGAGGTGGGATGCCACTTGCATCAGCGGCTACGTCAGCATGAATGCTATCCAGCACTATGCCGTGCAGACGTCACCAAAACACATTCAACTCGTTCTCTAACACCCACGACGCCGACTGGGTGCCACACCATGCCATGCCATGCCACACCATGCCATGCCATGCCATGCTCCGTGCAGAGAGAAATGAGTTGGGTGCTGGAGAGCACGGGCGATGCGACCTGCATGAGCGACTACGTCAGCATGAATGCCCCTGTGGTGGAGCTGCTGACAAAGGATGACCTCGCTCTCGCCTTGCACTTCCTGAACCCCACGCTGTCTGACGCCGAGACAAAGGCCTTGTACAAAAGAGGTGAGCACGAATGGCTTCGTTCATTGCAATGTGTACAGTCATTACCGTGTCACCTGAAGAGTCCACCACATTATCTTACATCTCCGTGGAGGAAGCAGGTAAAAGCTTAGAAGTAGGTGGATGTACTGGACTCGCAACTTCCATAGAGTTACCGTAGTGGAAGACAAAGGCGAGTACGTGGGTTTTACTCATGGTAATCTGTAGAGAGCTACTGGTATGTCACGGTAGGGGGAAGGAGAGGGTGTACTCATTATCATGCACGGCTTCTCCCGAGCGCTACCAGACCGCTCTCGGCCGCGTGACCTTGCCAGGGCTTCCCCGCGCAGCAGCCATCGGTGTCCCCGGCAACGAATGGGCCCCGTGGCCAAACTCAGGCAGCGGTGGGGGCTTCCTCCCTGGGAGGGGTCCGTTGATCCCCGGTTTGTAAAAGTATAGCAGCAGGTACCTGGTGGATGGTTTCCGCAGTTCGTAAGTACGTACAGCAGTGTACCGGGTGGATGGGTGGGTTGGTGCAGTGGTGCTGTACTGTGGATGGGTGGAGGGTTAGGTGTTTGTGCCCGCTGGTGTCGCAGCGTATCACTATTATTGTTATGAGAAGTACAATAATTCGACATTGGACGCGTATGCAGAGTTGCATCGTTACTACAGTACGGTGCCCTTCAGCGCGCGAGTCCGTCCTTTGACTGTTACCAGGCGCGTTTCCTGTAATAATTGCTGGTCTCAGTTTGTCTCTCGCCATGCCTTGTCTTGCGACAGGATGCCGAATCCAGTGGGACAACACTCACACCCTCTTCAGAGGATTGTGGACCCACGAGGAAACCGACCAAGGAAAAACGTACGTCGATGAGAACGCTAGGGCTCACCTGGTAGTTCTCTGTGTCCTGCTCTTGTTTCGGTGCCCCCACACCCCATACATGCCGCAGAATGGAGGATGTTGCCTTGTAGTGCGTCGACGAGAAGGCTCGGTACAGTTATCTGCCGGGTATGCCCTATTTGTAATGTTTGTTTCGATGCCCCCACACCCCACACGTGCCGTAGACTACAGTAGAAGATGTATGGTATCTACCTGTCATATGTGGATTGCTGTGGTACACTTGGAGTGTCACCCTGTGCCCCGAGCACATGATCATGCGGCAGCGTGTTGGTGGGTATACCGTGTGGTAGACGGCATCAGTTGGCTGCTTTGATACTCTTCCTTCCGCTGTCGAGAAAACCAACTTGGGAATTCGTCCAGGGGGTGCGTTATCGTGCGTGCGTTATATGGTATACATACGCAAGTAGACCTGGAACACAAGCAACCATGACGTACACGTTTCCTTGGCCCCGTTTAGGTACTGGGTGCACACGGTCCAAGATGTGACGCAGTGGGCTGCGCCATACAACATTAACGACTTTAAGAGGGAAGAGATTGATCGGCAGGCAAGTGGGTGTTTACGAACGAACAGCGAATTAATGAACAACGAGTTGTGACTTAAACCCCTTTAGAGCCGGAAACGGTTTTTGGGACAAAACTACTTGGAAATAGTGGGGGATACTTTTCTGGGGTAGTAAAAGGGTTAAGGAGGGAAGCGATTGATCGACAAGAAAGTTGGTATTTAAGCACGAAGCGCGAATTGATGGACAAATAGTTGCGACTTTGAGGAGGGAGGATATTGATCGACAGGCACATGGGTACTAAATTTACTACAGTAGTTATCGTGATACGAAGAACTCCATTTCTTACGATCGAATTTCTTAAGAGCCGGCGCCCTCTCTAGTGTGATAGTGTGAGCGCGCAGCAGTACGAGTACGGGATCGTGCATCTTGTAATGCGTCCTTGCCGTGCGCCTCCTTGCATTGTACGTTGGACATCACGATCACCACCCTCCAGGCAAGCGATGGCCGATGCTATCATACAATCGTCAGTTATTTTTCGTGGCCATTTTTCCCCTTTTACGTACGTACATATTATACTCAAGTATTATCAAGTCCTGACAGGGTTAAAATGCTCCGATCATGAAATTAACGAGGACAGATTTTTCTTGTGGGTGCCAGCCTAGAGTATACCAGTTAGCAATAGCGGTTCCGTTGAAACTTGTCAAGAAAGTTTATATTTCTTCGCTTTCCCACATTGCTTTGACGTGCCTTGCCGTTCGTCTGTACATGCTATCGGCTGGATCATGCTGACGGTAACGGTTTAAACGTGCTAACGGCAACGGCTGAATCGTGCTGGTGGCTGGATCGTACGAACGGCTCGATCATGATATAATGTCTGGATCATAACTGTAACGGCTCGATTATGCTAACGGCTGGATTATGCTACAACGGCTGGATCGTGCCATAACGGTTGAATCGTGCTAACGGCTGGATTATGTTATAACGCCTGGGCCATGCTACAACGGCTGGATCACGCTAAAACGGCTGGGTCGTGCTAACGACTGTATTGACGGCTGGGTCTTGCTATGACGGCTGAATCATGCCATGATGGCTGAATCCTGCATCACCGGCTGGATCTTCCTGCAACGGGTAAAATCATGCTGTGACGGCTGGACCATACTACAATGGCTGGGCCATGCAAAAACGGCTGGATCTTGCTCCAACGGCTGACTCACGCCGTATCGGCTGGATCCTGCTATGACGGCTGGACCCGTACCTTTTCCGCTAGCAGGCCTTTGTGGAACTCTGTTTTAGCGGGCGTGTCTTGGACGACAGTCCTCTGGCACAATACTTCCTCGGCCACCCGCAGGTCCTGTGGGAGAAATGGGACGCCATCGTCGCGTCGCTTGGGAAGAAGGTTCGAGTTGTCGATGTACCAGGTATCGTGTATACGTACCGGTATCATATTATCATATTATTCGGCATGTAGCGATCGCCACGTAATACAGCAGCAGTGGCATACCATACCGTACACATGCTGCTGCAAATACTGCCCCATACTACCCAAAACCGCGGAGGGTACTTTACGGGGGACCATAGTTAATAGGACCTACTGTAGACACAATAGGACCTACTGTAGACACCAGAACCTATAAATTTCCCTATTTTTGCTAACAATACTTGGTCCATAGTTAATAGGACCTACTGTAGACACAATATAAGCTACTGCAGGCACCAAAACCTATACATTTCCCTATTTTTGCTAACAATATTTGGTCCTATTTACTATGGTGCCCCGTGATAGTACTGTAGTCCTAAAGACCTCGGGACAGGCCATTTCAGTGTTCTTATCTCCATGTTTGGTCATATATTTTACTATTATAGTGCAAAAATGATCCCGCACAAGTTCCAAGTAGTTTTGTTCTAAAGGGACACAAGCCGGTTTTCCTGGTCTTATTTCCCGAAACGTCTTAAACGGGAGGGTCTTAACCCTTTAGAGCCGGAAACGGTTTTTGGGGTCAAAACTACTCGGAAATAGAGTGGGATCATTTTTCCGGTGGTGAAAGGGTTAATAGAGGGTATATACCACCATTGTACAGCAGTAATGCGAAAGGCCTCGGAGACCGCGCGCAGGCCACGCGCAGCCGACTACGGATATCTTGTTGAGCTATATATCTTGGTGACAAACGCTTTCCTGTTGTTGTCTGCCGGGTATCATACATATCTTGGTGATAAAACGTTCGTTGCTGTCTACCAGCTAAACGTCTTGGTGATAAAACGTTCCTTGTTGTCTATCAGCTAAATATGTTGGCGATAAACGTTCGGTGCTAATACCTATGAGGTACCGTAGTAATTGGAAGTACTTGTTAAATAGTTAGATATCGATCGATTTTGAAAGCCTCTGGACCCCTCCGTTGCTGCGGTAGGGGTACGTAGCTCGCTTGACTCCAAATATTTCTCGCTGAAGGCGCTCCTGCAATGACAAACTGCCGTGTGTACCAGGTACCTACTGTAATACCTACCTGGTATCTTCTTTGGATCCGATAAGTACGTTCTGGTTACAATATTGTTCGCCTGATGCCTAGCGGGTGGGATCGTGTATCGAGTTTAACTCACACTGCTTCAAAAAAGAAAAAGAGGCGTTTGTTGTGTGGGATAAGGAGCTCCTATTATAGATTGAGGAGCCTCAGAAAAATGAGGTGATACACTACAGTACCCCTCTCTCAAGACTTTCTTGAATCGTGCAGTGCCTATGTACGTCCGTCAGTTTCTACCCAGCGACCAGGAGAAATCCCCCGGTAGGGATACCACCACTACTGTTGTTGGGCTCAAAGTTTCCTAGCCGGCTGAGCTCCCCCCAAGCGAGTAACTACAGCAGTATCGGTTAGCATGCTATTTTTAGGAGTATACGTGGCAGTCTGCAGTAGTATTAATAGTTGCTTTACTGTTGTAGCTCTATTACGGGGGACCTACAGTAAATAGGACCAAATATTGTTAGCAAAAATAGGGAAATATATAGGTTTTGGTGTCTGCAGCAGTAGGTTGTATTGTGTCTGCAGGTCCTATTAGCTATGGATCAAATATTGTTAGCAAAAATAGGGAAATATCTTGGTTTTGGTGTCTACAGTAGGTCCTATTGTGTCTGCAGTAGGTCCTATTAACTATGGTCCCCCGTAGTTACTAGTAGCGCATTGAAATGTTGGTCGGGTTGCGGGAGCAAATTTGTTCGAAGTCATGTATGTTTCGAGTGATACATTATTTTATTGAGCTCAGCATGGCACCACACCACCCGTGACCCCTACACTACCGTGGGATTGGTCCAGTTGACGAGCGAGTCCCCTCATGCTGAGTACTGCTCTGTATACGATTCGAAGTCCACAAGCGTCCACACACGACACCTTCGCCTCTCCTCTCCGTTTACTCTTCTGCTTGATTCTTGAAGATTTTGAGGAAAAGAGAGCTTGAGGCCGCCGCAGCACAAGATTCCGACCAGGCAGGTAAGACATTCATGCTGCTATGATATGGACGCATGGTACTATAGGGCATGCCTTTTTGATAGCCTTATTGTGATAGCCTTATTGATTGCTTTATTGCTAAAATATTAACGACAGGCGGGGCTTCTCATCAAGTCAGGGACTACCCAGTATTGTTCGTTTTTTCTGTGTTGTATAAATCCAACACAGGAAGGCATGTGCTATACAAGCCATGCAAGCAAGTCATACAGCTCCCACCCGGCAACATAATCTAGATCATGCATACCATAAGCCGTTGTATCCATCAGGGATCTGTTTGTCCTACGTAATACCGATGACAATGGGAACGAGATCTTGAATCTTTGAATTGTCTGTTTTCACACAATTTCGGTGGCTGTACCTCGCGGGGGACTTAATATGAGATTTTCTGCTACCAAGAGTTTTTCATTGTTTTTGCAAGAGCTTTTCTATGCAGTTGGTAGTGCACACTGTTGGTTTTAGATCATACCAGTCCACTAGATCAAACAGTCAGCACGGACTGTGTGGTCCAGTGGCCTATGCTGCACGACCAACAAAACATGTGCTTTAGGGTTTGTCGAATCTCACCGGTTTCTTAAGCATTGATATCCGGGGTGCTCCCCTCGCCAGACGCTGCTAGTACTGGTGTCTAGGATTAAACTATCATAACCATACATAACAATGTCTCGAGCACATCGGCTCGAAAATAACAAATATTATGAAGTCGATGAGATTCGAACTCACAATCCACCCTCCTTGGTGGTCATATATATATTATACTATTAATAATAGCATGGTCTACTATTATACAACTCAGTCAGCGCTGACTGTGTGTGGTCTAGTGGACTATAGTATACTTAATAACCAACAAAATATGTAGTTTTGAGTTCGTCGAATCCCGCCGGCTTCTTAGCATTGATCTCCGGGATGCTCCCCTCGCCGAACGCTGCTACTGGTGTCTATTACTGTAATAATTAATAGGATCTATACATACATACTGTATACTATTAATATTAATATCACAACCGTTCATAATAATAATAATAATAATAATGTCTGCAGCATATAATAGGCTCGGATTCAACAAATATTATGAACCAGCACCAGCGAGATTCGAACACGCGGCATATCCTTTGTCATACGAAGTATAGCATACCAGGTAGTCTACTAGAATAGACCACAAAGTCAACTCATGCAGTATATATAGCATAGTCTACTATACCACCCAGTCAACGTTGACCATTATTGTGTGGTCTGATAGACTATGCTATATGATGACCAACACATAATACAGGGTATGACTTCGAATATTTTACGATTAACTAATGTTTCGAAAAGTTCCAAAGGTTGACCAGCGCAAAACCGGCGGATGTTCCAATCTCGTCAAAAATTGGGCAATATTTGGAAGCTTTGTGAAATCTTGCTCCCTCGTAAAATATTCGTAGCCATGCCCTGTATACGAACGACCAAGTGAACTGCATTCGGAAGCTCTAGCAAAAACAATGAAATAGTCCTGATAGCAGAAAGCCTCACTTTAAGCCCCCCGCGAGGTATGATATGATACAGCCGCTGAAATGGTGTAAAAACAAACAATTCAAAAGATTTAAAATATCTCGTTCCCGTTGTCATCGGTCAATAATAGACCTACGTCACGAAATTTAACAGAGTTTTCGGAAAATTGGGAACGGAGCCTAATGAGAACCAAGCCTTATCTCCAGAACCATGTGGTGTATCAGAGAACCAAAATGATCCTGCAAAACCCCTTGGTCAGCCCTGTGAGAGGAGCTCGTCAGAACGGTCATGTTCCATCTCGTGCCTTCGGGTGGGCGCAAAAAGCGATATACGCTGGCTCTATTGTAATTTCTCTAGATGCTGGCTATCGTGGCGATGCCGAAGACTTCCAGCCTGAGCGACAGCTCATTCGAAGGCTGCTGTACAGCCCCACAGGACTGTCAACGTTTTTTGAATGTGGCTCTTCTGTTGTTACTTCGCTGGTCCGACGTGTGAAAGCTTTCTACTGGTATCTTTTGGGGCCTACTGTATAGCGACGATAGCGACGAAACAAATAATATTTTTAGTGTTATCAACCGTCTACTCGTATGATATTACGGAGGACCCTAATAACTACGCCCACGGAGCGCGCATCGGCGGGCGTATCGCGAGAATAAACGACGTCAACGCCGGGTCTGGGTTCGTTTCGACAAAGCGGTTGGTGCTTACGAAGTATTATGTAATACCTTTACCATGGCGGTAGGCTTTCCAAAAAAGATGATATTTTTTTGCATTCTTCGGGACTAAACACGGAGGAAGGATAGCTGTTCCCTATTATACCCCGTTTGTTTGTGGGTCTATTTATTAGTAGTAGTGGAACCCTTTCAGCAGTGCGAGTAGGATCAGGCTGCATGCACCCCGTGTCGCACGACTCCTTGTGCTGTAGTTCGAGCACCCCGGGTTTACCATTATGTAGATCATTTTGTAGCCAAGCAGAGGATGATGCTGCAATACGGAATGGCGCCCTTTCTGTAGTTCTGCGGCAACACGCACGGAGCTGTGCTTACTGAGTTTCTATCTCTGGCACAGTACAGGTACAAGCCACCTAGTTAATAAGAAACAGAAAAGCTGACCCACACTGAATTTCTTATTTGAGAATGGTCGCGTTCCACACTAAGTTCAGTACAAAAAATGCAGTAATACGACTCCCCCATTTCTCATGTTCCTCCCCCCATGCCAATCTTATTGCCCGTTTTTTCGCAGATGTCTCGTACTGTTGTATATACATCGAACAAAACACGCCGCACTTGCTTCTGTTATGTTGTCCCGGTTTGTGCTATGCTCCGCACAAACATGAGTCCCTAGTCCATCTACTTCTGACGGTTCTTGCACGCATTCACTGCGCACTTCGAGTCGTTCGGAGCCATAATTTCCAAACACGCCTTCCTTTTATTTTATTACCTCGGCAGTATACGTACGCCAGTTAGCTGTCTGCAATCTGTGAGTTCTCCCGGTTGGGTCGATATCCTCTCCTAACACAAAACAATTGATGAATTAGTTAATCCATTCATTGCTACTTCACGACGTCAATTAATGTATAACACTCTTGAGCTAAAGTGTACTGTTGTTGTAGTGTCTCTTTTCTCGTCTCCCAAAACAAAGCAATCAATGAATTCAGACGAGCTCAAGACATTAGACTATGTATATCACATTGATTTCACTCTTGAGTTACTGTCGAGCAGTATGGACATCATTTTTCTTAGACCACACTCAACGAACTCCGCAAGCTCTGTGGTACGTCGGTCTCATACGCATAACAATCGATCGTGTGTGTTACCCGTGTGTGTGCTGCCGTAGGCGATCCGGCGACCGGTGGGCGACAGGAAACACCAGCACCAGCGGCGGCACCAGCAGTAGCAGTAGCAACAGGCGGCAGACGAACCACGGTTAGACACAGGAGTGCTAAATGACAGCCGAGCAAGGTTGCGGTAGGGGGGCGGGGCGTATTTATTTGTTGCTTGCCTTTTACCATTGACAGCGCATCCCTTTCGAAACGGAGCATAGCAGTAGCACTAACACCAGCAGTCGCGGGTGGTAGACGACCCACGACTAGACACAAGAGTGCTACTGGTAAATGAAAGCTGGCCAAGGTTGCGGTCTGGGGAGGTTGCGCTTAATTCGTGCATGGCCGTAGTCGGTGGCAACATGGCACGGCGCAAACTTCGAAATATATGTTACGAGCCCGCCATATATATGACACGGATTAATCTATGTAAAGGGTTCGTGACAATCGGTATGGGACTCGTGTGTGCTTATTATGGGGTAACTATTAATAGTCAGGAGTTCGCGGTACACGTTTCCTGTTTCCAACCCCTCTTCTCCTCATTCCACTACAGTACGGCAGTCACGAAGTCTGAGAGGGCTACGCCACTACAGTAAAACAGCATGGTACGAAGTGACAACAAAGCTACTGTAGTCCCCAATTTCAAGTAATTTGACGCAGGGGGCAGCTATGGGTACCCCCAATTTATCAAATCATACATTTGGGCCAATTCGGGGTGGGTTTACCATAGGAGTGTGATTTGAACAAGGGGGAGGGGGTGTGCGAGACAAATAGCGGGAGATTGGAGAGGGGGGGGGGGGTCCGGGGTCCAGCTCTATTATCAGATCTAGAAGCTCAACTGCGCACGAAAACGAAACAAGTCGTACATGCGCAACAACTCTACCACCACACGCAAGCAGCCACCCCTGACTTAATAACTGCAACAGGGACACAGAAAGTTCTCAACTGTTGAGGATGGAAGGTGACCGACTATGATGATAGTCGAGAGGTAAGCGCTTGGATTGCTGTTAGGAAAGTCCGGTTGCGAGCTTCGCTCAAAAGAAAGATACGATGATGTTGAAATGGCGCTCTCAGGTCGAATAAGAGAAGGAAGAAAGGAGAGTGGGAGGATGGGGGTGCCATCATCAGTCAGCTCTCAGCAAGATGCACGCCCTACGGCTAAT
>JAYJME010001284.1:0-17059 GCA_036873775.1 Costaria costata
TATGTATGTATGTATGTATGTATGTATGTATGTATGTATGTATGTATGTATGTATGTATGTATGTTTGTATGTATGTTTGTATGTATGTATGTATGTATGTATGTATGTATGTATGTTTGTATGTTTGTATGTATGTATGTATGTATGTATGTATTTATGTATGTATGTATATATGTATGTATGTATGTATGTATGTATGTATGTATGTATGTATGTATGTATGTATGTATGCATGTATGTGTGTATGTATGTATGCATGTATGCCATGATATGTGTACAATTCAAACGATTTCTTCTCTTTGGCCGACTCTCTCTATTGTTTGCGTTGTTGCCAATAATAGTGTAGATAACATACCAGGTATGGTATAAAACAGATTATATGGTCTGTTTTAGTTCGTTAGGGACGCGTGTCACGATAGAGGTTCCGTACGTGGGATGTTTTTTGCCAACAATAGCTAGGACTGATGAGGACCCCTCAACCTGAGAAACTACTCCATATTCATCCTTGGAAAACGACAATAGATTGCATTGCTCGTTCATACAATGCTTCGTCAAATTTAGTGTTTGGATGATGTAGAGAGCTTGTCAAATTAGGAACCAAAGAAGAAAATAATCAGACTGGTGCTAGGGGGGGGCTACTCCGATTCTCACAACCAGGTTTAGGCCACTCTGGCACGAATGACTCGTTTCCTCTCTCAGCAAAACCGGATTTTAGTTTTTTGTATTTCTGACCGCAGCGTAACAAACAGTCCCAAGGTGGTGCATATAGCGTAATGAAAAATAGCCTACAAGCTGTGGACCGCAAAAACAAAACGTTCGTTGGTCAGTGTTCCCCCCCCGAGTGTCTTCGGTCCGCTGAAACAACCGATGTCAAGGCTCCCCCTTTACGGCAACACTAGCGATCACTAAAACAAACGATATTTATTGTGTATACAGTTTATATACACTGTAGTACCTCCACAAGGACGGTCTGGGTTGGTTTGTCATTTGATTTACACCCGACGACTGCGGATTGATTGCCCCCAAGGGTGATTGCAACATATTTTCCCCTTATGCAATAGTGACGGGGTTTGGCCCGTCGTTCTGGTTCGACTTCTTCTGCAGCGGGGGTGCACCAAATGGTATTTATGTTGCACGCTGTGTCAGTTGTGTGTTCACATGGTAAATGAAACGTATCAATTTGTATGATGGTCAACAGTCGGTACGTCACGAAATTATATAATGTGGTGACGGGATCACGGGTTGAACTGCTGCTTCTCTCACACCAACTCGTCGTAACTATCCTTAGTCCACGGTTCCTTGTTACCTAGACAGGCTCCACTATTTTTGGGTAAAAATCAGGCAGCAGCAAAGACCAGGCAAACTGCAGGCTGGTTCAGGCAAAATAAACAATTTATTTCAGAGTCCAATGCCCACGCTGTTTTTTGGAGTTTGACCGTAAACGTTTGCACACGTGTTTAATGTGCCCCTGCCGTGCCTTTAACGGATGTGTTTTGTTTATACCAGATATTTCCGTTTTTGCATTTGTTTGGGAAATTCGGGTCTTAACGGATCCCAAACTTTCCACCCAAAACACAAAACCGCCAAGCGTTCGGCAGGGGAACATGGAACACGTGTGTAAACGTTTAGGGTCAATCTCTCAAAAATGGCGTGGACATTTGGGCGTTTGTGTGGTCTACGTGAAAAGAGTATGTTGGATCATATAGCATAGTCTCTTTGACCACTCAGTCAGCGCTGACTATGCTATATGATCCAACAAAATATATGCTTTTGGGGTTCGTAATCTCACCTACTTGAACAGGGATCTCCGGCGCCATCCCCTTGCAAACGCTGCTAGTATCCAGGAACATACTACTACCATGACCATTCACAACAATGTCTCCAGCACATCGGCTCGAAAAGGACAAATATTATGAAGTTGACGAGACTTGAACCCTCGGCCCACTACTGGTGGTCACATAGCATAGTAGTCTTCTCGACCTCTCAGTCAGCGTTGCGTCAGTGGTCTAGGAGACTATGCTATGTGACCAACATAAAATTATGCTTTTGGGGTTCGTATAATCTCGCCGACTTAAATTGGGATCTCCGGGGGCCTCCCCTTGCCAAGCACTGCTAGTCTCCAGGAACATACTACTATCATGATCATTCACAATAGTGTCTCCAGCACATCGGCTCGGAAAGAACAAATGTTCTGAAGTCAGTGAGACTCGAACTCACGACCCACCCTTGGTGGTCACAGAGCATAGTCCACTAAATAGACCACATAGTCAGCGCTGACTGAGTGGTCTAGTGGACTATGCTATACAATCCAACAAAATATATGCTTTTGGGGTTCTTATAATCTCACCGACTTAAACAGGGATCTCCGGGACATTCCCCTTGCTGAACGCTCCTAGTGTCTTGGAGCACACTACTATCAGGACCATTCACAATAATGTCTCCAGCACATCGGCTCGAAAATAACAACTATCATGAAGTCGGCGTGAATCGAACTCACGACCCACCCTTGGTGGTCACATAGCATGGTCTCCAAGACCACTCAGTCAGCTGACCCAGTGGTCTAGGAGACTATGCTATGTGACCAACAAGTTACGCTTCACCTGGTACGTACTTATCTGCAGTGAGTATTCTATAATGGGCGTTAAATATAACTTAATATTGGTCCTGCGTAGTCAGTTCTTCGTATATTTGCGTGAAACCTGTGACTGATCCGGACACGATTTCGGCGCTAGCGCCAGTCCTAGGTGCTTGAAACCAAAACTGGCTGTGTCACCGTGTTCCAGCATTGATGGCGGTCAGTATGATACCAAAACACTTCTAAAATTCGAGTAGATATTGCGATCGGCATTTGTGGCTCACAAAATTTATTATTTCTTGCCTGAACCAGCCTGTAAATTATTATACCACAACGGATACATGGTATACATCCATTGTAATACCAAATACCCCGATACCGTGTTCACGCAGACTCAGATTGGAGATTGGGGTTTATAATATTCCTTTCATATTGCTCCATGCGCTCTGCTCTACCCCCAGGACGACACCGCCTTTAACACAATTGCACTGGTGTCTGGTCGGTAGAAGTGTACATGTCATCGGTCCGTAGCTCGTGGCGCATGCTGTGCACGTCCTGCATGGCTAGTGTCGCGGTCGACGGCATTCAATAACATCGACACTTTCGTTGACAAGGACGTAAATGTCGACGATATCCTCGAACGCATGTATGCATGCGTGCACAATCGTTCGCTCCAACTAACTCAAGGGCAGGTTAGCTCGTCTAAGCGGGTGAGCCACAACCCCTCCGTGTAAAACCGAAGACACATGCTACGGTAGAGGTGCACCATTTTAAGTTTCTTGACCTCGTCACTTAAGGAGAGGAATACATTACCCCTAGAGATGATTTTAAGCAAACTGAAAACCCAATCCAATGAACAAACCCGTGATGACTTCTACGCAGACTGAAAACGCAATCCGATGAAAATGAACCCTTGGACAAAACCCGTGGACCCAGGTATACAAAACAATAATTTTGAAACAAACAGGAGAACGGCGTCCCGACGACTTTTGCGCCGAGGAGCCTCGTCATTTGAACAGAAAATACGTTGTCCCTGTAAGTGCCACATATCTCTATCGTAGCACGCAGCTGAACGTATGCCTGGCAACACTTCTACCTGACTACGAACCGGGCTTACTTTCTGCAAAGCAGAGGACACGTTCGGAGTGGGGGTCACCGACGGCCCAGACGGCAGTGAGCGGACTTATATACACCAAGACTACACCATCTCGTTTACTCGTATACCAACTCTGTAACACATAGTCGTGATTGAAAGCGTGACCGGTGAATATTTTCAGTGTTAACGTGGATGTATATCTAGACTTGAAAATACGAAGCGTATTATTTACCTCATAATATCGGATGTTCGAGGTGAGGGTTATCGTCTCCAAAACCTCACCCTCACGGAACACGGAATCGAGGCGACACGATCGTCTGAGACAACGCAGTCAGACGTTGACACGTATCAAACTCTGCGGACGATGTTTCGAATTCAATCCATAGCACATACGACCAGCCGATGCCCCCATGCTGCTGTTCACTATACACGAGGCCGCATTCATTGTATCGTGCCGTATGTAGTGCTGACCGCACCACCGGCAGCAAGCATCATCCCACTCCTCTCCGGTTCGTCATCCGACATGATGCAGCATACGTACACGCCGACATCGTCCGCACGCAACAGACGTAACAAAAAATAAAGAACACGCCTACGTGGATATCAGCGACGGAAATCTACTTTACCGATATATGTTACCCAACGAGTTGAAGTATATAATCCGCGAAAACTCACAACAAGATACTTCAGAAGCATCGGAGAAACCGAGTGAAACCCAACCACAGAGACGTACTGTTCCGGTCTTTTCAAACCCTTTCGTTTACTATACTGCGGGGTCGGCCAGACTGCCGCATGCTGAAGCCTACGGTGCCAATCCTCTTCGGCACAAACTGCACCCGTCCGATGTGTACGTGACGCCGCCCCTGTGGCATACTCTGCGCCCCCAAGTAAAACAGACAGTGCATGTGCACATGTATCGAGACGAACAAGTAGCTGTACGAACCATGGTTATTCCCCGAGTTTTGTGGACGCCCAGTCCAAGCCCGACAAACGGTTAGCCAACCAGGAAGCTCACCTGGACGTTGTGGAGAGGAGGGGAGGAGGGGGGGAATGGCGGGGTCGGGGATGTGTCGACCGCAAAACAAGGTGGCATTCATTGCCCTCGATAAGCAAACCAACAGTATGCCCAGCCTGAGGGCATATTGATGGGAATGAGACGCGAGAACGCGGGCTACCGTTTCTGGGATTCTTGAATTCCATACCTCAGCCATCAACAAGCGGTGAAAAAACCTTTAAGGTGTTTGAAAATATGACCTCAATCAACGAGAGGTTAGGATCGTCCACCAATCCCAAGAATATCTAGGTTGAAAATGGCATTTTCGGTCACTTCTTGCCACAGCCTTGGGAAGGAAGATCCTAACGTTTCGTGCAGTGTTTCTTGTTTATGTGGGAAACAGACCACCAGAAACCGAACTCAATCGATGTCAACCAAATGCTTCGCAAAGATCCTGCTGTAAAAAATGGCACACAATCCACAATACCGTTGTCTTGGTATCTTACAAACATTACTGTAAAATTCCCAAATAAATCAGGCAGGACTTAATATAAAGAACCCCGCCCGAGAGAAACGTTGGCGAGAAAACATGCAGCCGCTAGTGTAGCAAGGCTTCAAGCCCCCGCCAAGGCAATTTTGTCGTTATCATCCATGAGCAGAATTAACGTACGCTCAACGTATCGGTTTTTCACGTCCATTGAATTTGAAGCCAAACAATAACTACATATTTCATGCCCAGTGTGGCGAAAAGGCGACAGACTGTCAGTGACCGCATGACTCGTGGTCAACAGCTAGAAAAGGCGCAAGAAGAGCGGGGATGTCATAAACGCACTGCAGGTGCTTTCCGTCGACCGCTATATTACAAGATGTCTGCTATCAAAGCGGCTTGCGAGACGAACACGATACATGCACGGTCACGAGAGTTCTTCGGTATGTCGATATAGGGTTCCGACGGGTATCAGCAATAAATTGCTGTGGGGTCCACAGTTCTGTTGCGCTCCTGTTATTCCTCCGCCTTTTTGCCCCCGCAAGGCGGCTATCGCGTCCTACTCAGCCAGTTTGTGCGGGCAGTGGCTCTGAGACCTGAGATCAAACGAACTGCATATGACAATCGACGTAGATATCTATTATGAACGGCATATTGAAACGCTATGGTGATGGTATATTGTGTTACTGTGGGCATTTTGTCGTAGAGTAGAGGCCTATAACATTTTATTAGAGGCTATCAGCAGGCCGCACCGCCGGATATGTCGGCGGCGGCGGGGATATGTTGTAAAAATTGGATGTCCTGACGACTGTCCAGCATACAATATTGAACATACTCTTAAGCGGGACAATACCAATCAGGTACTACAGTAGACTCGAAAACGCATCTATGGCCCTATGGTCTCTACCTAATGTTGGTCCTGAGGTACTGCTCCATGAACCTCGTAATAAGCTGTGTCTAGTACTAAACGTTAATCAGGTACCAGGTATGCGTTTATCACAGAGGCGGCTACGGAAATAAAAGCGCCAAAAAGCAACCAAAACGGATACCATCAAACGCATCTCCTTCGTTCGTATTTGTGGTTTATGGCATAACCGAACAATCGATATCTGCCACGAAGCGAGGTAAACGATTCCACACGTACACGGACATAGTTCAATGTAGTTGGGGAAACCAATGTTTAGTGAGACAGCAGTATTGCTTGTGTTTAGTAGTAAAACATGACGGTTATGGATGAGTGCTTCAGGCGATTTCAGCTAGACTGAGTTGTGTATAGGTTCCCTTTCGAACCATTTTATCGCCAGTGAATGCTCACTGTGCAATGATAATGATCTCACGTGATAGCATTGCCGTTCGTAAACCGCACCTCCTGTGCAAGGTAAAATAATGTGTAGAAACTAGTGAGTACCGACGATGCGATGGGAATGTGACACGTGCTGCGAAAGAGGTGTTGTTCCATGCTTTGGCTGACACGTTTTGTGGATGACGGGGCATCTTATATCCCAAACTCGTTGAAATGACGTTGTTATTTTTTCAATCTGTTTCGTTGTATACCTAGGACATGGGATGCCTCATCTGTTAGCACTTATACTTTCATCTAATAAAGCGGTTTGGGCGGGGGATAAAGAGCGGCTCAAATGGGGAGCTTCAGACTGGATGAGCTGCACCTCCTATCGTATATTGCATTGCCGTTGAACCAACGGTGGGTGTGCGAAGTAGAGGATTCTGTCGAAACAAGGCTTCGCAAGCCGCGTGATTGTGTTAGCTTGATCGCGCGCTCTATACGGAATTGCTGATCAATTGAAGGCTTAAGAGGTCGGTAGTACCCACTTCTCCGACATACTTCACTAAGCACATAAACACTGATTGGTTCGTTAATCCGTAGGGTCGCCACTGTTGCACGGTTGACGGTTACACGGATGGTCACACGACACGAATAGCGGGTGCCAAACCTCACGTACATTATAGGAGTACACAACTCCCCCGGAGTGGTGCTACGCAGTAAGGGCGCTGCCCTCGTTTTCTGTAGCGTGGTTATGCACGAGATAGCGACGCATGACCTCTCTCGGCATTGAAACATTTCGAATATTTGGTGCAGCGTATACTGGTGGTATCGTCGGGGAGGGGGGGGTGGGTGTATTCATATCATGCATGGCCGTAGTCGTATGGGAGAGGGGGGGATAAAACTGGGTCGCCAGCACGGGGTCTTCGTGACACGGCTATCGCAGGGTCTGTTGCACTGGCGGACACTTGGTGTGCTGTTGATGTGCATGTGCTGTTGATGTGTTTGACTTAGGTTGAGACGTGGCAGCTGGCGGGTGTGAGAGCATGGGATGTGGATGTATGTATTTTTTGGCACATTGCAGTACACGACACCACCGTACAAAACTCTTTTTGGGGGGCCAGTGGCTCAGATTCTTATGTGACGCAGCAGATGTCCCACCATGAGTTCAGTATTAAAAAGTGATTTTCTTGCGTTTCGCGCGAAAAAAAAGTCTAGCCAAGCTTTCTTAGCTCCCCCGATTTTCTAGGTACCCTTGTTAGTTGCAGCATGCTGTCGCGCACTGTACGGAACCTGGTATGATATACCATCGTATACTTGGTATGCGTGCTATTGACTACAAGTAGGGGTATATTTGCACGTTTTAGCAAAAGCGTTTCTGGCGAGGGGGCTCGTCAGCTCGCGAACTCTACTGTACCCAATATCGCCGGAATACCAGTATAGCGACCAAACCAATGATATATCTTTGTGGTTATCAACCGTCTATTATGCTAGGTACGAGACGGCTGGGATTTCTGTACGGCGAGAGAAAAATCCTGATACAAGTTTGTTTTCGATTAGTGCTTACTTGTTTTTAGTATGCCCCCCCCTGCCTAGGTCTCGGAAATAGGACTCTGTGGCTTCGGACTTCATTTCGGATGCCCCTGGTATCCCATGTTTTTGTTTTTTGTTTTCAGGCATCAGGACGTGCTGAACATCTAAAATAGTCGGCAGGTACATCGCGTTCAATTTCATGGGGTTTTTTTGTGCACTGGGTTTCGTATATTTATGGAAGGAGGGTCGTCCTGCGCTTTCATTTTTCGTGGCGGCTCTTATTATCGGCACTGTGATTGTTTTTGGGACGCCGTTGGACTGTGTCGTCCCATTGATTTAGCATTGTGCTTTTGGATTTGGGATTGTGCTCTTTTCACGTCCACACAAGAGCAGGTGGTTCCGGTGCTTTCGTCTTGTGCTCTATTCACGGTATCGATGTACGGCAAGCGGCAAGCATGATAACCTTAGAAGATAATCGTGTACCGAGCAAAAACAGCGCCGCGGATTTGAAGGGTTGCATTAATACCGAAGGTTGTATATTGTTTTTTGCATACATTAGTAGAATCAGGGTGCAGTTTGCGCAACTATGGCTGCAAGAAGTCATCCACGGATACGGAATGCTCCTTTCCTCCCCCTCTTCCGGACAGAAACACCATACGAGTAATGACATCACGTGCGTTGGCCTCGAGGCGCAGTGCGAGTGCAAAGCCGGCTATGTATGTATATGATACGTACGTACGCTGATTTATCTCTTGTTTTACTGTTTGAAGTTAGTTGTACGATTTGCTTCAGTTACGAGCTGGTCCGGCCGAGAGGGCCGCGAGGTATTTGCCGGCGCTTTCCCAGCTCAATTTTGCGAATTTCGAGGTGGAAATTCGTGTGGAGTTAGCTCCTTCTTAAAGTACAACCAAACGATTCAAAGTGGCACTAAAATAACGTTGGGATGGGGGGGTGTTCATGGTCGTTTGGATATAAACCCGGCCGATATTTGGCCCAAAAGTTACGGGATTTTTTTGTTTTGCCACTAGGACGGTGTACGAGGTATAGACGAGGGCGATGCGAGTCACGTGTAAAAATGTCAGGCAACAAAACGATAAATTGGGGTGGGAAATCAAGATTTTGGATCGATCGTCGTACTACCTTAACCCTTTTACTACTACCGCAAAAAAGTATCCCACACTATTTCCAAGAAGTGTTGCCCCCAAAAAACCGTTTCCGGCTCTAAAAGGATTAACTTTGTACGTATTGCGGATCATGTGCACCTCATATCTCTCGATAGACAACGAATTAGGCAATGATCAGATGAGGATATCGGTCGTTTCGCCATGCCTCAAGGAATATTCACACCGAGAATCAGAGTCATCCGCTGCACAGGTTTTTCGGAGTTTCGTCTAGATTTTAGTATCGAGCTACCACACGGGTATCTCCGTACTCGTAGTTCGTGACCGGATTTACTCGACGTGGCTTTTCTCGGTGAAATCAATTCGGATTCCAAAGGCTCTACCGTCTGTAAATGCGCTGCAGGCTCAGGAACACTGTAACCAAATTTGGAGTCTAGTTCAAAATGATTATCGTTTTTTTCCCCCTCCGACAATATGCAGTATGAGCTTCACTTCAATCTTTGATGTCACAAATATTCCAGAAAGAAGAATAAAACCAAACAAAAAAGTAAACCAACTCAATAATTTTACGTAGCTCTCTTCTGTATACGTACCTACTTCGATCTTTACATCGATCCATCCTGCTTACTGTAGTTGCTCCTCCTTTCCTTCTCAATACCCACCCCTCTACATTTACTCTTAAGTCCTAATCCGCGTCCAGGCTCCATCCCCACGCCATGGGAGTGAGTCTGTCATCCCTCCCCCCCCGGTTCCTCCTTGCTTGCTGACGATCTCTGAGCTGGAGCTTGAAGCGGGACCCCTCCTCGAAATGGCGACCTGTGTGGTCACCGAGACGATTTGTAGTATGATTGGGACAAAGTCAATCGAATGGAAATCTGTTTTACGGCCGGACCAGCTCTTTTGTATGGATGGGTATTATAATGGTGTGCGTGTGTGCTTTTCCTGAGGTAGTCTTAGTTACTGGAGCCTGTCCCGGCACGACGAACTAGATTATTATGACGACGAACTAATGTACCAGTACTGTAATGCGAAAACAACAAAAACAACACCAACAACAGGCAAGAGGCCTGCAGGGCAAGTGAGTCTGCAAATCACACTAACTTTTCTCATGCGTAAACCCTTTCGTGCTGCACCCACGTTTGTTTGGGGAGACAAATTACTTGGATTTTGTGTGGGATAACATATTATTATTACGAAGTATGCCTGATGGTATTGCTCAAGAAGGCCTGAAACTCGGCAGATAGTAATTTGCACTACGGCACCATTCTTCGTGTGGCCTGCAATATGTTACGGATGGGCGATCCCACTTGTAGCTCACAGAATCATCAGCAAAAACTGTAAACACATACGAGTACATACCAGCTCATCATAATAAGGATCGTTAGTAAAAACACATTTTTGTTCATGCCCATCCACATGATGACGCTCGGAATGCCGTTGTTCTTAGCCGTCATCACCAGCATATATAGCAGCATAGCAGCATAGCAACATAATACCGGTATCTGGTACTCGTATATCTCCCACCCGATGCATCGCCTTTTTCCTCTGCGATCTTGTGAACAAAATCTACCTGGTGCATCTTAAGAAGAGTAAAAGTCGCGCGCCTTTATTTAGTAGGCCACGAGCAGGTAGTAGGTGCGCATACTGTACAAACACTTCGGTTGAATACTCGTACGTATTTATTTCGTTTTGCCCAGGTTGGGGTTGACGCACGCCACTGGCAACCAACCAGAGAGAGATGCAGGAAACCGCGGTTTGACCCCTCGAATTTGCACCCCCATCCCCCATACACTAAAGATAAAACAGGCCTTGGCGCGTCCACAAAGAAGACCTGGCTCTCCTATTATTGATATTATTAGTATTAATAGCATGTTCTGTCTTTGCTCGCGACTATTAATAGACGAGAGCTTCGCCGATCTCGATGCAATCGCATGGTGTACAGCTGCTGTTGTAGTGTCGCAGACATTTTGAGCGTTCTCGGGCATCATGATGAATCGTTTCGCTTCGGCTAATAATATAGTCCGGGCGTTGTATCATACGAAAATAAGCGGGACACCCAACTGCTCATCTCCCACTCCACCCCGCCACCTATCGTCCGTCGGACAACAAGCTGCGGAGCCGCGGATGCCCGACGCCCGACGCCCGACCCTAAAAACGCGGCGAGTTTACGTACACGTTAGGGCTTGGATTAGTAGTTAGGAGTTAGGATAGCGGCGAGAAAGCGACAAACGTCAAATATGTATTTTGTTTGACGGATGACGGTGCTCTTTCCCCTTGACGGACAGCGGTGAAAGAAATCCACACACACATTGAAACTAGTGTACTAAGTCCGAACAGGTACGAGTATTGACGGGCCAAGCATAGACCGTCAATGTCAACGAGCTGTCGTCAACTGTCTAGCCGACAGCTTTTCTACCAGGTATAAAATTTAAATTGCTAGAAATACGTCAGCTGGGAGTTCGACTGATTGAGTGGTTAATACTCATCTTATAGAACAGCTGGCGCAAAAATACTTGAAACCGTTTTTTTCTACCAATACGTCGAAACGGAACCAGTTGTCCCGCGAAACGACGATTTTGTCGCATGAGCAATCGTGTGCGGTGTGCGGTGTGCGGGTGCTGCTACTGTACTGCTCTTGCTTGCAGCGCGCGGAGTGCCTTGCCTTCGTGGTATTGCCATGGTGACCCCGGTTGGCCTGGAATGGGCAGCGAGGAGAAAATTGTCCGTCTCCAAGCTTCGAAGGAGAGGGGTGAGACAAGCCGCATCGAAATAAATACGTCTTGAACTCGTACGCTGCTACAGAGTACTGGTATGATCGTAGTACGTAAGAGTAGTACATATACTCTGTCATGTTATACCGTTGGTAGTTGATAATCGTACTGATACTGTGTCTGTGTAAGAGAACTTCCGTACGTACTCGTCTTGGAATCTTCGGCGGTTTGTATGAGCGCCGGACTCTTTCTTCCATTGAAGCACGTGCCGGTCGTCCGGTAACCTGGCAAGCCAAACTCCGCTGCACCATGTGCTACGACTACCGTACCGTACGGGTACAGTACTATACGTACTCGTACCCTCTTCTACTCCCGTACGTAAGTAGGCATGGTGTCCCTCCGAGGCGCGACGGCAGCTTAGTCTTCACCAAGAACAAGATACCTCGCACATGCGGTGAGCGTTGCCGGGCAGCTTCGCCACCCGCCACCCCGGTTTTCCCAATACTTTCAACATGTTTAGGCTTTGCCCGCGAGAAAAAGAAAGCCTTTGCTCCACTGATCAACGCTACGTATTATAAACCTAGCTGTGCTTTTGCTGTGCATCGTAACTGCGGTTGGTTGCATTGCTGTCCTCGCGCTTCGTTCGGCAGGAATTAGCACCAGCAACCCTCGAGCTTCAGGAGACATTCGCCCTGAGAAGAATCCTGCTGAAGCACGGACAAAGAACAGAGGTACATAAAACTCTCAAGCCGACTCGTACCACATCATCGACAGAATGTTCAGCTTTGACGCAACAACAAATTGTAGCTACAAGCAACGTCACGACCATGAACGCTGGGATCTACATGAGGCACGGCATCGCGGCTTGGGACAATCATAGTTGACGCACATTGTTTACTACCTGGTACGTGGTACCGGTACGCCATACTACAGTGTTAGTATTTACCAGGTATACAACTTCTTGCCATTATTGTAGCTGACGCGGGATGCGGCTAAGGAAAAAATGACACATATTACAACATTGCTTGGACTCTATCATGCACGCATGCATGTTTTACACGCATGCATGCTTTCCAGACTCAGATTGCATGCATAGTGTGTACTGTATTTTCTTCTTCTTCTCCATGATTTCCCAGTCTAGTTGCCCCATCGCCGCAACAGGGTTCGGATCGAGTGACGCACCCACGACAGCCCGCTGATCAATATGTTGCTTACACCGAAAAGCAATCCCACAAACTACTGTAACACCTAGCATCCCTTCCTATGCTACTTTGCTGGTGGCCTTCAACGTACGTACTTCTTTCTTGCAGAATGAGTGTTCCTTCGTGCGCAAGTTCCTCGGAGAGCGCACGACGATATGGCGAGAGCCCTTCTGGGCCCTTCTCTCAAAGAGAGAGCAGCTTAAAGTAGCCCAGTGCGTGAAGCTGAGGATGGTTCCCAGCGACGGAGAGCCCCACGATTGCGTGGCGGCTGACTCAGCGTCCGGGTGCATGATCTTCGTACCTATTAAGCGGTCTGCACAGGTGCGAAAGCTTCAGGTCCGGGGACATGACACAGCTCATGAGTTCACTTAGAAAGTGAATCAAGCGTTTGCCTTCTATTGAACGGTTCTGTATCTTCCTGGGTATCAGCAAGTGGGTCCCGCGTACACATCAGCGACAAGCTGATATGTATATACACGCTGCCACAGCAGTACCTAAGCCCCCCCCCCCGTTTTCTTCCGTCCCATATATAATGTTTGCCCTACTTCTCGACCTCCCTCCCTTTCGTACAGTACTAGTGTAAGTTGTGTTGGTACGAGTAACATTGCTGCTCGAACGAACATCTTGCTTCTCCTCTCCTTGGTTTGCACGAACGGGTGCTACTTACAGCGCAAGGAGTGTTGCATGTAGTAAGCATAGGCTTCGACCACGCGTAGCCCAGTTGTTGCTAAAACACCACTCTGTACGGAAATGTAAGGACCGTTTGGTCTTCATATTTAGCTGGTATACTGTACCTCAACGGTCCTTGTCATTACCGTTAATTCCAGAGTGGTACGTACGTTGTCGGGTTTAAACGCTGGCTTAAACCTCTCGCCAGTTCAACCAAGGGCACATACCAAGTGCATACCAACGTCAGAGTATACTTGGCTGACCGGAGAAAGTAAGGCCAAGCCTTCAGAACCGTACCCACGTTTTAGGTTACAAACAAACAAAACATACCGGGAACTAGTGTGGGACAATGTTTACATCGCCGACAGGAATAACTTGGAGTGGATTCGGCACTGCCTATACAGTCCAGCCATTAATAGCAGGACTGGTTGTTGAGTGAAATAGATACAATTACCTATGGGTAATTACAGATTTTCAGCATTTGGAGTTACGTACGCGTAATTACGGCAGTTCCGGGGATGGATCAGTAAACTACCCGGAAGGGGAATAATCGAATCGATCCCCGTGGTTTCTATCCATCTTTCTTAAGATGCCGCTGTGGAATGTCGCGCTTTATGGAGGCGTTTTCATACCGGGGATAGGCGACACATTTAGTTGCGGCATGTTTTCAGTGACGTACGGCTGACTTTGTTACTGGTAAATACTGTACCCGTAACGCTGTAACGTATCATGCATCCCTGATTGCTGATTGATAGAACGCACACATTTAGAGTTAGAGTGAATCCTACACAGCACAGCGTGTTTGTATTAGTCATACGTAGACCTGCTGCACTGTGACGAACTATCCTCGTGTCATACCGCATGCTTGATCCGTGCTTTCTTAGGTTCAGTGCTTTGATGCTGCAGGCACAAAGGTTGCATTCAATCCGTTGGAGACCTTTGGCTTTCTCCCTGTGCCGGAGATACTGAAAGAGGGCGCTCTAAGCGAAGTCGAGGTGAGCAAGGACACCATTGGTGTTGGAGCTTGTTAAGAAATACGTGGTACACAACAGCAGCCTATTGTCGTGACACATGTTCAGCGGCGAGGACTGCAGACTGCACTCTCTCTAGTCAGTGCCCCGTTGCATGGAGTACCATTGAGGAAACGGAAGCAAAACAACCAGCATCAGATAGGCTAGAGCTTTTGCCTCGCCTAGATTTATTCCGACTCTAACACGGCAACAGCAGGGGAGGGTGGTTGTTCTTTCCAAGGTAGCAGTGGCGTCTTCATAAGAAATACTTCGAAGAACAGGGATACAGTACAATAACAAACACAGGGGTACATATCATGCGGGGATATCATAGCAAGTGCTTTCAATTGTATTACGCCTCCATAACAAATAGCGGGGATACGGGGATGTCAACACAAGACTTAAGTGCGGCCAACCTTACTACGAGCGAAACCAAATATTACGAGACGCCTCCATAACAAATAGCGGGGATACGGGGATGTCAACACAAGACTTAAGTGCGCCCAACCTTACTACGAGCGAACGCGAGTTTCCAATTCCGACCTCGCCAACAAATAGAGACCCCTTTCGAAATCGTAGCGACTCAAACCTACGACCCACCGCGATAACCTCCGAAAAGAAACAAACCAGGACCGGAGACATTTATTTTTCTGTAAAATAGTGCCTTCTAAACCCGATTGTAGCAGGGCACGGAGAGGGTTCTGGTCTGGGTGTGCAGGAAGCTGGACGTCGATGGCCTGCACACACCAACGCACGCAAGTGGACGACAGTTACATGAGTTTTTAGCGACAGCTATACTGTCTTTTGTTTTCCGCTTCAACGAGCAGAGGGTGAAGGCGAACCCTAGGAACAAGGTTTACCGAGGGGGGCGGGAGTGCGGAGAGATATGTGAAATGACAAACCGAGGCCGCCAAACACGCCTCCAAAACAAAAAAAGAGGATACATGCGGGGATTCCATAATAACTGCTTCCAAAACTGTTTCATCTTCATTTTTTTCGCTATAATATGTAACAATTATATATGTAACGAGAAGAAGGTGAAGGCGAACCCTAGGAGCAAGGTTTATCGAGGGGGGCGGGAGTACGGAGATAGACAGCAAATGATCACCGACGCCGGTAGACAAGCCTCCATAACAAATATAGGGGATTCGGGGATACCATAACACATACTTCTCCTGGCTTCTCAACAAATGTTTTTTGTCGTTCTATCGAATAGAAAGTGAAGACGAACCCCAGGAGCAAGGTTTATCGAGGGGAGCGAGGGTACGGAGAGATATGTCCAATGACCACCGAGGCCGGCAAACACGCCTCCATGAAAAATACAGGGGATACATATGGGGATACCATAACAACTGCTTCCAAACCTATTGTCTTTTTCTTTTTTGCTCTATGATACATATGTAACGAGCTCAAGGTGAAGGCGAACCCTCGGGGCAAGGTTTACCCGGGGAGCCGGAGTACGGACAGATACGTGATATGACCACCGAGGCCGGTAAACACGCCTCCACAACAAATACAGGGGATACATACGGGGATACCATAACAACTGCTTCTCCTGGCTTCTCAACTACTTTTGTTTTTTGGCGTTGTGTATCGAGCAGAAGGTGAAGGCGAATCCTAGGAGCAAGGTTTACCGAGGGGAGCGGGAGTACGGAGAGAGACGGCAAATGACGACCGAGGCCGGCAAGATCAGGGTGAAGATAGGTTTGGATGGGCACTACCTGTCGATCAACGGGGCAGAAGTGGTGCCGATTCTCAAGAAGGTTGCCGAGAAGCAAGGAAGGTATGTACGGTAGAGGTCCCTCGATAGTGCCGGTTGAGTAGTGCCAGTTGCTCGTGTAGGTTCGATATAAACGGAAAGGCACTTTGCATGTGCAAATATTGATGGCTTTAGGGTTAGTGTCTGTCCATTATATTCTCCTGCAAAAAAGAATGGCCAGATCGTAAGGGTAGTGTGTAAAGAAAACAAACAGTTGTCGCAAACACGTTATTTTTTTCGTGAATTGTGTTTCTTTGTCATGCTCGAATCATGACAGCGAACGACAGGGTCTGTGATCTCAAACCGTTTAGATTTTTTCAAGAAAAACTTGATGCCACGATTCGTAAACAAAAACGTGAAGTGGCGAAACACATCCGCACCATGTGATATTAGCGCCTATATATGATATGTGCAATGTCATGTTTCGTGTAATTTTGTCACGAATTGTGCTTTTTTTGTTCTCGCCAGGAATGACCCCAAGTGTGTACGTGCTGAGCCTATTGTTATTGCTAGCGGCGAGGCTTACCAACCAACCTCGGTTTCGCATGTTTGGCTTCAGAAAACATTTGATGAAAAGCATGGGGCTTGAGCTCCCGGGGATGGGGGGGGCAGGCGGAGG
>JAYJME010001285.1:0-17049 GCA_036873775.1 Costaria costata
ATGGATGAGGCGGCGCCACGACCTATCATTTACCATGGGCTCGCAGGTATTGCGGCTACCAGAGTCGGTCGGCCTCGTTATTAATTTTCAGTTCGGTAAAACGTTGCGGTGATCGGCCGAAGCGGTGGTCGTGTTGGCTGACAAGGAATCCCCACATACCTGCGCGTTCAGGGGGGTCACGGAGTACATTTCCGCCGCACAGAGTATTGGCTGGGACTTAGCGAAGGGTCACTTCTTCCCTCTAGTCCTTGCGGGTGGGAGCCGAGGACCAGAACCAATGTCAGCGTCGCGCATGACGGCGGCGCTGCAGGGGCACCTGAGAACGGCGGGACTGCTCGACCACTTTGCTATGCGCTCCTTTCGAGTGGCAGGCTCAGTGAGCAAGTATTTGGCGGGTACGGCGGTTGAGGAGATCACGAAGATCGGGAGGTGGAAGACGGAGAGCATAGCGAAGTACTGCATCGGGTCGGCGACGAGTACCGCGGTCCGAGCGTGTAAGAGGACTCGGGACCACGGCTACGCGTGCGCGAATTAGTTGCCGCTGTCCCAGACTTTTGATTCAGACTTCTTCGCGTGCGCGCCGAAGTACACCTAATATACGCATAACATAAGTAAGTTCAGGTGAGGCAACACTCCGCCCGGCCACTACCTTATGATAATCAAAGAAATACAACGAAGTTGGGGTAGGACCACCGGCCGGGGCAGGAGGCCCTATCCAATCCAAAACTTACATTGGATGATCGGCGGCAGCGTAAAGTAATACTGTAGTAAAATCGCTGACCAATCAGCGGGAAACAAGTGTTGGAACAAAAGAGGTGGTTCCAGGGTTTGGGCGATTGTATAAGATTCAGTACGGCCACATGATAAATCGGTCGAGAGCGAGACGCGCAGCGAGGAACAGGGTACCAGATGCAGGAAAAACAATGCCGACCTTCCCACCCTCCCTACAAGCTTAAGTGTCTTTTTCTGCACGGTCATTTTCAATCCCAGGGAGAGACACTGCGCTGAGAGCGCACTCAGCGCGGAGTTTATCCCGGACGAGGCCCTCCACCTCAGGGCAGGAGGCCTCATCCAAGCCAATAGTTACATTTAATGATCGGCGGCAGCGTAAAATAAAACTGTAGAAATCTCAGTCGGATTTCTCAGTCGAAAACGGTTTTTAACCCATGCATCGCTCATCCCACGAGAAAAAAAGCACGCAAACGTCAAAACAAACGTCATCAGATACCACACAGCAGTATTCAACAGCAGCGCGTACACGGGCTTGACTGCTGGTACTGCCGCTGCATCTCGCCACAAGTCAGCGTGGTACATTCCTAGCTCTGCCCGCCAGCAGAGTGTGTCATATTATACGAGGACAGCAGTGCGCGATATCATCGATGACATTTTGCTAACAACGACTACGCTTGCTGTGGCCTTGGCGGCTCTCGGCCGAGTGCACTGCCACGGACGTAGCTTTGGCAGCTTTCGACTTAGTTCAACGCCATCAACCGACGCTAGACTGCCATCATACAGCATTACTCGCTCACACCAACCGCCCCCAGAAAGAGCACAACGCTGTAAAATCGACTCGACCAACGATAAGAAGGAGGCCCAGAAGAATCCAGTGGGAAAAACGTCCGATCGGAAAAACGCCCTTTTCGACTGACGGATACGACTGTATGATAATTGGCCAGAGAACGTAATTCTGACACAAAAACTAAATTAGTGTTGGATATCGTACCGAGGGTTTCGATATATCGTTCTATAAATATACTTCGTATGAAATTATTGAACCGAAACAAAAGGGTATTCCGCTAGTGGTTTCGATAATTCGATCAAACCGCCGAACGCTTCGCAGGGACACTTGTAACACAGGACACAGACACAGCAACAAACTGCAGTAGTTTAGGATTTCCATGGGAAACCCGAAACCCATATATAGGATATACCGGTAACACATAGGATGTTCATTGGATGTCCCATGGAATGTCCCCTAGGTTGTCAAATGGACTATCCCATCGGACATTCCATAGGAAGTCCCATAGGACATCCCATGGGATCCCACGGGGCATCCCATACAAATCCCATAGGACATCCCATGGGATCCCACGGGGCATCCCATACAAAGTCCCATAGGTATTCGCATGGCACATCCCATAGGAAGTCCCATGGGATATCCAGTAGGATGTCCCATGGGAATAATATTCCATGGGACGTCCGATACGACGTCCGGTGGGATGAACGACGTCCCATGGACCGTCCCATACCTCCCCCCGTGGAGGCCCCCATTATTCATCCCATGGGACATCCCATCTGACACCCCACGGGTTGTATGGTGTCTCATCGGGTGAATTCCCCCCTTTGGCATGGAACGTAATGTCCCATGGGGTATGGGATGAACGACCTATCGTGATCATCACATAGGATGTCATATGAAATACCCCAAGGGATCATGGAGATCCCAATAGACGTACGACTTTAGCAAACAGTGGCAATCCCATGGGACATCCCGTTAGATGTAGGAGGTCCGATGGGATGAACGACTTCCCATGCGCATGGGGTGTACTGTCCCATGGGATATCCCATGAAAAGAACGACCTCCCATTTGCATCACATATAACTTGATATGGGATATCCCATGGGATGATCGACACCCCATTCGGCGCACGAATTGAGCTATGGGTAATCCCATGGATGCCCATGGAATGATCCATGGTACCATGAGATGTTCGTTGCGATGAACGACATCCGAACGACATCTATCTCTTGGACCATCCCGTGGATCATCCCATGGGCCAGCCGATAGGAGCATTGTGATCCCCATGGGATATCGTATGGATCTACGAATCTAGACTACGGGGCATCCCGTGGGACATCTCATGGGAAAACGTTTGGAGCAACCCATAGAATTCCCGGCATCCCATGGGATTTCCCACAGGATGCTTGGCATACCATAGGATGTTCTGCAAGTTATCTCATTGGATTTCATATAGGTTACAAGCTCCCCCTTCGGGATGTGGTTTACTTGAAATCCCGGGGGTGTTGCAAGTTGAATAGGAGGGGCACCACCAGGCGTCCCTGTTTACTCGGAAGATTACTGCTGTACAACTGCTTGTATGACAGGATGAGGTTTGACGAGTATGTATGTTTGGTTAGAGCAATTACGTGGGAATGTCTAATGTTGTCATGATTCCCTGTATTGTTTGGTGAGCACTGCACACACATACGAACACAAAGCTCCGTGGCTAGCCGTGGCTGTCCCAAAGGCTAGAGTGTGGAGCCCTAGTGGTGTTGTATTGCTTCTGTCGTTGTGTGTACCGCTGCTGTGCGCTTTCGTTTGAAAGGCCGAGGAGGAAGTGTGGGTGTATACCGGTACAACCGTATCCTCCTGCCCCCTGCGCAACATCTCAATAATATAATTGCACCCCTCTCGACCCTCTTGAGGGTTTTTGTTCGGTTCTATTTCCTACAGCAGTCGGTCGACCTGGAAACATGGCACAGACACGCACACACATATATGAACCGGCCGCAGGCGTCACAAAAAGAAGAGCTTGATGTGCGACTCGTGGCTGCCACCAAGTAGAGCTCGAGGGATGGTGAGACACAGGCAGGCATTATACAGCAACAGCAGCAGCCGAGCATATCGGCAGAAGTTGTGAGAGGTACATGAATACGGCGAGACCTTTGGGGACAACAGCAGCACGCTGCCAACTGCCAACAGGAACACGCTGCTGACTTTGGTTAGGGTTGGTGATGGGTGTGCTGCTGCTGCAACAGACTTGGAGCGGACCCCTCTGATGGTGGTGCTGCTCTCAAACACACGCAGAAGTGAGGGCCGTCGAGAAGGTTGAAGTTACATAATTCTGTCGCAATGGGGTTTCGAACGTCCTGGGTAGCTCTACGTCGCCGGACGAGTTCCCGCATAAACATATATTTCCCCGCAACTTTGAACGCCCATAGCACGCGGCGCGGTGGCCGGCCGGGGCCTAGACCTGCGCCGCAGTGTACAAGCGGGCGCCCTGCGGGCCCCGCAGCCGAGAGCGTGAGAAACTATCCTCGGCCGGAAGAGAAAAACTTGGCTTTGTCCATAAATTTGCATTTCATATAACTGCATATATCACGAGATATGCTACAGCTTATCGCATGGGATGCCCCGTAAGATGTCCCATCCGGAGTAGGGCGTCCCATAGGTTGTCACATGAAATAATTTCGCATGGTATAGTCCATGTGATGTCCCATTTCATCTCCCCACCTTAATTTGTACCTGGTATGGGATCTTGAACGACCCATGGGATGTCATATATCCCCAAGGATGTTCCGTCTTCCTTCGTGTGCAGTATCGCATAGTATACCACGCGAATTATCCATGAGATGTCCCGTGGGATGATCATAATAGGACACGCACAATCCCAAGAGACGTCCCATGGGACGTGAGCACGCATGGGACCAGAATACCGATTGAAGTATCCCGCAGTTTTCTATAAGCCAATGCGTGGGATACTTGCTACTATGGAAGTGAGATACTTGTATATCTACGGGACGCCCCAATGGACGCCCCATGGGACGTCCCACAGTGATCGACACTCTTGGGTATGACAGGCCTTATGTAATTTTGGCGAGGCAACTGGCACTCATGCTAATGGTTGGAATCTCGTGTTGGTATTTTCACCGGCATTTTCACGGCGGAGTGACGAGTCGTCCACGTCGAACGTCGGTCAGACGTCGTCGTGACAGTTACTTGAAGTATGATTATCCCAACAGCAAACAAGCCATCCATCTATACCTATCCCACCGCCCTAGACTGGGTGATACTTCACAGCAGTACTCCGAGCATACTCAACATCCCCCCTGCTTGGTGTACGGCATTGTATACCCATTTTACAAACATGCAGTAGAAAGGAAACACTTCGTGGGAAACTTTCCGACAACACAAACATCAAACAAACCAAAACCAAATGAAATCAAACATCAATGAACTACAGCAGCCCCGTGTTGTAAACCCCTCTTTAAGAACAGTAGTGTATCGTCACCATTGCCAGGTAAAACGGCAATCATTCAACCAATAGCAACAACATTTTCCAGCCGTCCCAAACCCGAACCAATAGGTCTGAAATGTATACCAAAACTCCCAATGAATTATTAGACTTCCACGTTTACGTTAATATCCAGATTATCCATCTGTCACGTCAAATACTTTTCACTCTGACGTGATACCAATTGTCTCGTCCAATTAGCATGTTCCGTGTTACCCTAAAACACCCCCCAATCAAATAAGGATCCCCTTCACTTCACCTATATCTATCCTTTTCGACTCAACGCAAACCTACTCCGCCGTTCCAAAAACAAACTACATATAAACCACCTTACCATCATAACACAGCTTACTCGACAAAGGGCGGCTGTGGTAGCGGCAGCTCAGGTGCCGGCATACACCGCACGTCCGTCAACTCCGGTGGCGTCGATGCAGTAGTAGACGACGTCTCCCCCCTGCTGTCAGCGGCGGGCGCCACCTGCGAAGTTTAAGAGAACGCCAACGCCATGCTTCGCGAGTACATCGACGTAACCCCCCCTCCGACCTCCTTTCTCATCGCACATCCAGCGCGGGGGACGTGCCCTCCGGTGGCGCGGATACCATCATATCTTGCCGTTGCCCACATAATAGATTCGTTGGCATGGGCATGGGGGGCATGATGGTGTTTATCTCTACCTCAGAGACAGGGCGCTTATCGATAAAAGAGTGATGTTTGCTCGGGGCCAATACTGCAGCGGCCATCCCAGGTTTGGCAACACTTGCCACCGGGGAGACCGAGGGAGTACCGATATCGCAGTTTCGTCATTGTTTTATTCATACTGTTCTACAACAGTGGGCGTGGGGGAAACATCACCCTGGAGTCGTAAGTTACCCGCATACATTCTGCTTAGCTCTGCTCTTACTGCAGGCAGGTGGAGGCGAGAGAAAATCATCCACACCCTCTCCTATAATATCTACAGTAGTAGGCGGCAGCGGCGGGAGAAAATCGTCCACAGGCACGCTTATCATCTTAACACCACTAGGCGGGGGCGAAAGAAAACCATCCACACGCAAAGTTATAATCTCCACAGCAGTAGGCGGAGGCGGGAGAAAATCGTCCACACGCACTACTATAATCTATACAGCAGTAGGCCGGGACGGGAGGAAACAATAAATTGCGCTTTATTCACCCTTACGGTAGTGGGCGGGGTGGTGGGGGATACTGGAGGGCACACCGTAGTGACTACCGCCAGTTTTACTCGGTACTAGTGGGGAAGCCTTGTAGCACGTAGAAAGGAGCCTGTGGCATAACGGGAAAAAGAGATATTGCCTCCGAAGAGGTGCACTCCAGTCGCATCTAGTGTGATGGCATGCTTGGCCTGCACTGCAAGTAATGAGAATGACATGATGGTAAGTCTATCCACTATGTACACGCGCGATACCTGTACGTCTACATCATCTGTGTCGCAGTAAAAATCCAAGTTCAACGTTGCTACGCAAATAAGCTTCTTGACAGTGCCATCGCCAATCCTGACCCGCTCCTGACCCTTTGAGGCGCCTCTCGGTTGAACACAGGTTTACGTTTTATGTCATGTGATTGCTAGCGCCGCTATCACATACCCATACATTGCGGTTAGATATAGATACAGGTCCAGCCATACCGGTACAAACAAAGTCATAGTTAGATTTGCCTCGACCATCCTGCTGCAGCTGCAGCTGCTGCTGGTACTGCTGCTGCTGGTATTGCTGATGATGCTGCTGCTTCAGGTACTCCTTCTGTTCATTCTGCTGCTGGTATTGCTGATGATGCTGCTTCAGGTACTGCTGCTGCCCATACTGCTGCTGCTATTGCTGACATTGCTGCTGCCCATACTGCTGCTGCTGCTGCTCTTGCTGCTGCTGCTGGCCAGATCCTCAGTTCCTCCGTCCGCTCCTTTGGTGCAGTTCCCAGCCCATGCACCTGTCATCACCACGTTCGCTATTGGCAACCAGGGCGTGCGTATTCATCCCTCGCTCCTCAATTCCTCCCTTGTTCCGCTTCGTCACATGAAATGACTCCAGCACCATCCGCTCAACGTCCGAGTAGTCGCCCCAATAGTTCCACCGCAGCTCGGCCGACGCAGTTGCTCTACTGTCCAGCTGAGTAGGGTCTCTTGCTCTCTATCGTACCGGCGATGGCGGGGCTCTCAGGTTATTTGCTGGCCTTCGCACTGTCGCCTCTTCGAGAGGCTCGCTCGTCCTTCAGCTCCTTTTCCGTAGCTTGCAGCGATTACGAGATTGCTCGTCCAACCTTGCTTTCATTGAGAGGGCATGCTTGTATCATTTTGCTGGCATTTCTGCCAGTCTCGCTTGCGTACAACCTTCCTCCATCTTTGCGAAATGGAGATCGCTCTACTATTGCTCCTAGCCCATAGAGTCTCGACAGATCCCGCTCACGTGATCGACACTTTGGGGCATGACAGGTCTTTTGCCAGTCAGGCGAGGTAAACGGCACTCATGGTCATGGTTGGGCTCTCGTGTTGGTCTCATGTCGGCGGAGTGACGACTTGTCCAAGTCGGATGTTTGTCAGAGGTCGTGGTCACAGTTACATAGAGTACGTACGAATATCCCCGCAATAAACAAGCCATCAATATACACGTACCCCACCGCACAAGACGGTGCGATACCTTACAGCAATACTCCGAGCATACTCAACGCACATGAATCCAAGTTACCAAGGTAAGCATTATTACTGACATTTACTGGCATAGCAGAAGGAGTATATGTCTATGTACCAAATGAACTTTCGGGAGACTTCGGCATTTGTTTGTGCTCCACCTGACGGTCCTTCCTCGTACTCTCGTCAGCGGGGCACGCAATAGGCCCGCGTGTGCACACCACTTAAGTTTGGACCCCGGTTAGGGTCCGTGGCGCGTGCGCTAGGGCTTCAAAGTTGCAAAACCTAGCAGGTCACCACGGGGAGGCGTTCCGGCTTCGCACCGTTTCGCCATCAAATACCCGGGATTGGCATGTAGTACGGTTATTTGGTTTTGCTCTGCCAAATGAAGACGGCACGCAGCACACAGCACGCACGAGGCAACAAGGACTACACCGATATGAACATATCAGGCGTCGTGCAGCAGTGGTGCGTACCATGCTGGAGGCCTCAGTGCAGCTCTCTCTGTGCTATATGTTCAGTTGAAGCTTGAAACACCAAAGTACGCATTTTTGTTTCGGCATTTTGGCATCAGGCAGATGTACGTGTTTATATATTCCGTACGTTGCACTGTCGGTCGATTTACGTATTTCTTGCCAGATCTACCTGTATAACACCGTAAACCCTAAACCCTCGGCCGCACTTCAAGTTATTATTTTGGGGAAAGCTACGAACTTTTATTTTGTGTTTGTGAGTGTGAAGGTATGCGTGGCTATTCAGATGACAAGCTGGACGATTTCAGCACACACTCCCTAGGAACTTGAAAAACACCCACGTAATACAGGAGCGGTACAGCACCAGCAGTACAACACCAGCGAACCTCGCATAGGCTCGTATATGGCATGTCTTTGTACACCCTTTGCGACACCTCCGGGATGCCAAGTCAACAACACCTCGAAAGAGAACCTTGTATTACCATACAAACTTGATAGTAGTGTCGTCATATAATATGTGTAGCATGGTCCGGGTGCCATGTAAAATGACAGTACGGACGCATCTTCCCGAGAATCAAGAGCTGGAGCAGCGGTACGAGCATTGTCTTTTTAGGGCTCAAGTATTATGTATTAAGAGTACTTTAACACAGTGGGGAAGGGCGTGCTCATGTGTTGCTTGCCTTAGTCATGTGACCATTGACCACGCATCCCTCTTGAGACGGCACACCGTTTCTACTCCTAACAGAGACACCTCCAACAGTTGGGCGCTCATTACGTTGTTTCCATATATCACAAAGAAACGTTTTGCTAATCTTATCCCCTTCCTGTTTCATCGCCTGTGGCCACCATCTATCTCCTAACGTAGCGATCGTTTTCTCGCTACTATCTAGTGCACGAAACTTCTCCATGTCACATTCGTCTATCTTCCCCATCTCCTTATCTAACACATCCCCTCCCTCCTTGTACATTTCACATTCTGCGACTATGTGAATTCTACACTCTATTGTTCTGCTACAAAGGCACATCTGTGTATCTACTTCCTCTTCCTTCCGGCTACTGGTATACCTACTTCTTCGTTCTGGCATGTCCAGGTCCCCTACACGAAATCGCAGTTTCAGCTTTTTCGAGATGTCCATTGGGCCATGCAAATACGTTTTCATTCCTACCCTTTCTGTTAACCCCCCGGATATCTAAGTGTTCCTCCCCTTCCACCTTCTTAGCGCTAGCTTTCCCTCCTTTCTATCCTTTCATTTACTTCTGTCTTGTATACCCTAAACTTGTCTATTGCCAACATATCCTCTTGGTCTCCTTCTATATTCTTTCATACTTTCTCGACTACGCTATCCCACCTTATTCTAGCTCGCCCTTTGGTTACGTTCTCCCATACAGCTTTATCAGCTATGGCCGGCAACCTCTTTTTTGGCATTTTCTTTACTTTATATTGTCATTTCAACTTTCGCACGTCTCTATTTGTCTTAAATGGGTGCATTCCCAGTTCTGCTCTCAATGCTGTATTACTCGTCGTACTTGAGCATCCCTGTACTCTTTTAGCTGCTGTCATCTGCACTGTTTCCAGCTGTTTTACGAACTTCGCGTTCCCTTCCCATACTTCTCCTGCATATTCTAGGTCTGGTACGATCACATTCATCAGTATACATCTCTTAATTCTAGTGTCAAGGAGTCGTGCTACGATAGCCCCCCCAACGTTTCTTTAACAAAATCGATGATTTTGAACCAGCTCCCGGCCGTGTCTCCTGAAATAGGGTGCCCTTGGCCGCCCTGACGTCATCGTTCGATAGTCCGTCGCAAGCAAGAAATTATTGGGAGATATGTTTTTCATAGCATCCTTCCTTGTGTCGACCAGCCATGAAACAGTTTAGGGGGGGGCTATCGTAGAAGCAGACCAAGTTGCGAGTCTGTTAGGATCGCTTCCATTTTTCTTACGTGTGATTTACCCTTTCCTATTACTTTTGTTATATGTGCATCCCATGGGCAGTCGTTTAAGATCTCTACGCCAAGGTACGTACTTTGGCCTAAGGTTTAGTGACATATTCATCGAATCATGCCCGGCAGCATCATACATGGTGCCGGGTACCGGTGTACCGGTTTGACGCTCGTAACGCGTACCGCAACAGGTTTAGGTTCCATATACTGCCTGTTGCTGTATCGGCAGTCGTACTCATATTGTTATGTAAGAATGGAATGCCCATAAAAACAACGTGAGGCATAGGCACACATGGAACATGGTAAACATCGACGTGAAACCGCAGCGTGGCAGGTCCTGCTTATGTCGTGGCCGAGACGTCGGGCTTGAGAAGCAAATAATCGTATGACAGGTGCTCGTTTCGATGACGTGAAGGCGAAACCAAACACGATGATGGGCATGTACCCTCTCTCGTTAGGGCATTATACATCGGGTTTAGCCTCCATTATCGCTATCGTTATCGTGTAACGACGGCACCATGGGTCGACCCATGCGTTGAAATTCCTCCCACACCCTTCAAACAATCTTGTAAGGGTCCCCAACATGCAGACACGCGGCTTTACCGGCAGAACCCACCAATCCCGACGAACTCGCAGAAATTGTTCTGGGTACCCGGGTACCCGCACTACCTGGGTAGCCCTTGCCTACGCACTGCATGATGTCCTGATACCCGGGTCCGTGTGCCTGAAAAAACGCGTACCCGGCCACGGGTACGGATTTGTGTTTGGTACTGTAGTATAATATGTGTTGCATTATGCGACTCGCTAGCGTGAGGCATACAGTTACACAGCGATACTTTCGTTTTTATTTCTATCGCTTGGCCGGGTACCCGGTTCGGAGTATCCGGGTTCCCGCCTACCCTGGTTCGTGTGCCCGTCCACGGGTACGGGTAGCACCTCAGGGAAACGTGTGGGTATCCGTTTGCCCCGGGTACCCGACGGGATACACATCTAATTCACAGCAATGAAGCAGTTCACGAGGAGTTGTGAGTATATCAGTCGGACATCGCGTGGTGCTGCTGTGGTAGTGATCTCAGTGCATGAAGCAGCCTTGTATACGGTACTATTTAGTCCTACAGCAGTGATCGAATTTGCAGCCCCACAGCAGTACACTACAGCAGACTCATCCTAACGAGATATACAGAGTCTGGCTGTGCGTTCTACGAAAGTATTCATCGCTTTACGAGGCTAGCTGTGGTGCTAAACGTAAAGGCGCCTGTCGATAGTCCGGCGAATGCTCGAGAGAGGTCCCTATCTTCGTTGTGCAGCGGGGTTGACGTTGGAACGCCTGCGGTATACACTATACTGTGGAAGGTCGTCCACGGCATAAATACACCCCTGGTATCTGGTATCGGTCCGTCCATATTGCCGCAAACAATTGCAGAGTGCCGAAGAAATGCCGCGGGAGTCAAGGTGCGAAATGAGGGCGGGACAATCGGTGTTAAAAGTGACGGTGTGCTGGAGCAACAGCCTGAAGAGATGGACGTGGTGCCCGTGAACGGATGGACTACGGGCAGGAGTTGCCATAGTGTAGTGGTACGTGCTATGTTTGTTCTCAACACGCGACCGCAATAACATCCAGGCGGGGGGCTCTAGTTGGAATGCGTTGTGTAGCTGCCGTCGTATGCTCGCGATATGGTAGAGTACATGGTGTTGCTGAGTTTGGGTTGCTAAGGCCCAACAATGACCCCCCTTCGTTTCGCTTGCTTGCGGTGTGATGGGGCGTAATATACGATTGTTTTCATAACGAGAAAACGCCGGTATAGTCACCGTCGCCGCCTGCCCCGTTTTGTTTCGATAGTGGGAATTCGAACCGATGTTTGTCCGTCCCCTCCTTTGTTTTCTGCCTGCAGGTCGATAGAGACTGTAAAGCTTAGTTTCGTTTTGAATAAGAGAGCACACCGGCATAGGCGCCCCCTCCCCCTTTCTGGTTTCACCCCCTGAAGTTTGATAAACAAGAGTGCAGATTATGTGCGACCTTCCTAGCGACGAGTACCTTTGTTTTCGCTTGCTTACAATGTGGTAGTGTAAGAGGTATGTTTGTTTCTGCCATACACGTACGCCGGTATAGCCGGCCTTACTCCCTCTGTTTTTCCTCGCTTGCAGTTCGATGTATTTCATGGTGTACACGAGAGTGGACACCGAGAGTAGTCGCCCACCCCCCCTCTCCCCCCCCCGCCATTTGGGGGGGTTCGAACACAGGAGTATTCCGGCTCAGCCGCTCCCTCCCTCTGTTCTGGCGTTTACGCTCGGCAGTTTGAGCACCGTGCAGATTGCGAAGATGGGCCAGGACCAACAGGGATCGGGGGTTGGGTACGGGACCCCTGCTAGCGGTGCCGTCATGGCATCGTTGACGGGATAGCTGCGAGCACTTGTTGATCGACCTGTTGTGGAAACAAGGGCGTTTCGCAAGACTATAGAATACACGAATGCCATGTGAAGAGGATGGCAATCTTCGACTATATTTGTTGCTTTCGCCAGGGGCCGGAGGATTCCTCGTGCAACCCCTGGTACGAGTATTGAGTGAAACAAATGCCGGATGAGTACGCTAACGTCTCGTTTTCCTCTGCCTATTCGCGCGAGGGAACACCCTCCCCAACTCTTCGCTTTGTGTTCACATTAGGGTGTAATGCTAAACGTGCAAGCCCAACAGGGCGCGGGTACAGAAAACATCCACATGTTACCTTGAGCAGGTACAAGCATCATAAAGCACCCTTATCCCGAATCGATTTATGCACAAGGGTAACCCTTAGAGCATGATGGGCAAGACAATTGTGCGTATCCGTTCACGGAAGACCCCGGGCGCCGCCCCCGACACAGGCGTTTCCGGTATTGGTATAATATGCGAGCAAGTCGTCTGTACTCTTTCCCAGTGGACTCCAACATTTTGAGTACGAGTCTACAGAGAATGGCCGCTTGAGCGCCGGGCGAACCACGAGGATGGTACCGTCCGGGATAGGCGCTGACGAGCGAGTTTTGACCTGTTTGTCTTCGACGCCACCTGTGTTGAAAACAGTGCGAATAACGTGGAAGTAAACAAACGTTCGTCAAAAACCGATCAGGTGTATGACGATGTGGACGTTATCACATAGCAACTCCTTTTCCCCTTTTTCTTTTTTCCAATACAGGGGTAAAATATATTATGTGAGTCCGTCACATGAATATTGGCATCACCTATTGTTGGGTGCGTATTATACGTAGCGTACAATAGTTTCTCGTAGGTGCGGCCGTCAAAAATACCTGGTACAAGCCAGTTCAAGCATGTCGCTCCAAATTTCGTCAGCCACGAATGCGGTATGTACTAGCAGCTGGAATGTCACATATTTGGCATGCTACTAACCACCACGAACAATGGAAGAGGGTGACATAGCCAATTTTTGTTTGTTAAAGGCCTTGGAATTGCGCTATGGCCGAAAAGAAATGTGTTCCGACTAATCACAGGCCTTCACAAAGGTTATTAATGGCCAGGCGTTTCTTTAGGAAGAACACTCTTTTTTCCCATTACTTCTGAAGTTGAAGGGGCTCCAAGGCATGTTTGTACAAATTTTCACGCATATATTCGAAGAACTGACTGGGATGGACCAACATGAAGTCATATTTAACGCCAAAAAACGAATCTACACTGAGCCCAAGTAATCACCAGGCGAAGCCCTATTTTTGCCACGTTAGCCACACAAACATCCAAATGTCCATCCCGACTCTTTAACGAATGGCCTTTCCTTTTCTTTTTCTTTTCGCTGGAATTGCGGGATTCTTTAAGACCCGCCAAATATCTCAAAAATACCAAAACCCAAACACCTGGAGAAAAATAAATAAATAAATACGTTAAGGGTTTGCTATGGGCACATTAAACACGTCTTCAAATTTTCAGAGTCTATATTTTAACAACGGCGTGGACAATGGACTCAGAATGAATTTAGCACGATAGGTGTCATGGTACTGCTTTGGTAAACGGTAATTACGCAGTAGTTACCTACGGGATCGTGTTTGTATTACTTGGGAGGCATGCCTGGATGGGAAAACAGGGGTTCACAAGGGCGAGGCAATGAGCCCTCGTTTAGTCTCATCGTGACGGAACGGAATACAGGTTATCTTCTTTTATCTCGCTGAACGATCAACACATGCGAGTGGCAACGCGACGCGCTCGCAGGCAAACCTGCAGGGGATACATCGTGTCCCCACCTTGATCATAATATTTGGCGTCGTACGGCTTGTAGACTTACCTCCTCGAGCCGTTCTTGCGTCTCTCGCCTATGAACGTTGTTCTTTCGAGTATCGTTCCCCCCCCCCCCTATATCCCCGGTCTTTTTTGACGGCACAATGATAACTTCACCGAGCGAGCGGACGGGCTTCTCCGGTGGCGGCCGCGCCAACGAGACACACGGTCACTCTGCCGGCCGCAGTTTAGTGCTCGTTGATGGCAATCACGAAACCTTCACATCCGATCTACGGGACGCCCCTGCTATGGCAGCTGCGGTCAGCCCCCCTTCTTACGAGCAAAGGGCAGCACACGGGACTCAGGGCTCCGCTTCACTTGACCACCAGCGCGGCGACGCACAGCCTCCGGCCGGGCCATGCTCCTCCCAGTCGCCTCTGGCTATGCCACGCTCTGATGGGCTGCCTTGATTTTGCAACCTACGTGCTTCGTGTACTGCTGAACTTGTCACTGGTACCCTGCATCCTGCGCGCTCGGACGAGTTGCTTCCTGCTCTGCCTGCTGCAGGACATGCAGACTACAGGCGCCAGGGGCAGCCGTTGGCTATATTGGCTACTGAAGGGGCCCCTCCTGCGAGAGACTAAGACGAACAAGCAGCATCCATCTCTGGCAGAGGCTTACCAGTGGAGCGTGACCGCTTTCTGCGTGCTCGGCCAACATCGCCCTTCGGCTCAGGCCTTGCTGAGGGATCAACAGCCCGTCAAGGTCCGTTTCCCCCTCTCCACTTGTTGAGCATGGCATTGTTGATTTTGATCTATGCACCCCGTTCTATGTTGCTGTTTCTGACCCAATTATACTGCCTCTAGTGAGGGTTCCGCTGCTTTGACAAATCCACTTGCTGTTAATACGAGGGCAGAGGCTGCCCGTGACTCTGACCCAGTTCATGCTGCTTTTAGTGGGGACTTAACTCTAACAAATTTACTTGGTGTTAGTACGAGGGCAGAGGTCAGCGCGCAGTCAAGTTACCCCTCCAACTTTTCAACCCCCCTGCAGCGTGACCCATCTGTGCGTAGTGCCAGGAGATAGACCCGTGCCGCCCAGGCTGCTGTACAGCTTTGTGCCCCATCGGTAGGTCCTAGCTATAATTCTGCTGTGTCTTTGCCCCTCCAACGTGCTCCAGACGTACCCACTACAGCCCCACGCCCTTCTTCCCACCGGATGTTTTTGGCCCCTGCTCCTGCATGTGCTCCGCTCGCTGGCGGCCCCATATCGGACGCTGGTTCCGGCCGCTCGCCCTGGCCGCCGGCGCATGGTGCACGTCAGCAGGTCGCGCGGAAGTACTGCACGTCACCACGCTGTCACCAGTCGACCCCAGCCTCTTCCCACTGCTCCCCGTCGGGCCGGCTGACCTTCGTTGCTGCTGCCCCTTTCTCCACCCCCGAGGGGGCGGTCGACTTTAAACCCCCCGACTATGCTGAGCTCCGCATGGATTCGGAGCTAACTTCGCCTACAGTGGCCATCAGGCGCCTGGACAACGAGCTCGGGACGCCGTCAGGCTCGCCACAGCAACAGCAGCAGCAGCAGTCCCCATCCGGCAGACAGCGGCAGCTGCAAGGGCGGCGGGATAGCCAGGAAAAACAGGAGCAGGCCCAATAGCAGCTCCAGCAGAAGGTGCTACATGCCCAGCCCCCACCGCCTCCTGCCCCGGCCTTCGATGTGGCATGGGCTTCGGTACCCCCGGAAGTCTGGGCCCACCTTGTGCAGCATTGGGAGGTCATCTCCTCCGGTGCTGCGGCCGAAGTTTCTGCCAGTCTCGTCTCCGCCGTCGAGGAGGCCCAACAGGAGGTCGACCGGGCCGTGGAGCAGGAAGCTGCCTGCATAGCGACGGCTCGCCGCCGCAAGGAGCGACAAGAAGCGTTGGCCACCTCCGTCCGATCGGCTGATGGTGACATCAAGGAAGCTCTCTCGTCAACTGCTCGCGCCTGCGACAAGCTGCTTTTGGCCCAGCGCAACCTCTCCTCCGACGTGCCACCCCTCCAGGGCCCCAGGTCTTCCGCTCCTACGGCAGTGCCAGCGCCCGGCCGGGCACAGCAGGCGGCGCCACGGACCTCGGGGGCCAGGGCACGAAAGGGGGCACCCCCACCTTTGGGGTCTACGGCAAGGTCATTCGACACCACGACGACCTCGGCACCACAGATTTTCCGCCGGGATTTGGCACCGGTCACCAAAACCTCCCCGATGGTCACTCGTTTTGGCCCGCTCTCTCCAGGCGCAACTCCTCTCGCCCGCGTCTCGGAGACGGTGACGACGCGTGCCCAGCGGGTTGGCGACAACGATTGTTTGCAGGGAGTGTCCTCTGCATGGCGGATCGGCTACGAGCGTTCTCAGACACCCACGCGCAGGGTGTGGTGAACAGCGCCCACGGCCTTCTGAAGGAGCTCCGGTGCACGGACCACGTGGTAGGAGACCAGTGGGACCCCTCTCGAGAGGACCTCTCGGTCGCCGAGGCGTGGTCTCTCATGAAGGGGGACACTCTGGACGAACAGCTGCGAGCCGACGCGGTGAAATGCACATGATTTCGACCCTCCTGCGCGCCCACGACAACTCCCCCATCCCCATTTTCTGGCCCACACCCCGGGAGTTCAAGGTGAAGAGAGCGTCTCGCCCGTGCGCTGACCGGAAGGAGGGCCGTACAGGGGGCTTTCACCGTGACAGTCGGGGGGGAGGCTCGGGAGGCGGCAGCAGCAGTGGTGGAGGCCCACATCGGCGGATCGAGGGAGGGGGTGG